>VUQR01001050.1:6909-41601 GCA_015108515.1 Hemichromis elongatus
CCATCGAAGATAAGAGAGTGGGAAGTCTTTTGAGAAACCACAAACCTGCTTTCAACCCACAACGCTAACCTGAGTCCCTGAATAAATGAGTCAAATCATAACTGCTCCTGTCACAGACAAACGCAGCCATACTGGCTGAGATCTTAGATGTCGCGATAATCTCTTACACCAGTCAGCACCCCGAGTACTTTTGTCAGGTCATAAGATATGCCATTTGAAGCGAGACCCTAAGACGGCTTGGTTTGATAACAAAATCTAAAAAGCTGCTCCCTGGGTTTTGCCTTTCTGGTTCCTTTCATTGTGATCCTATCCACCGAGGGGAAAAAAAAAAAGAAGCTTTCTCCAAGTGCGTCCGATACGCATCACGAAGCCCTGGCTGCGGGGACAAGCCAATTTGCTTTTTTCAGAGGCGACATGTCAAACTCCAACTTTCTCACCTCACACTGATCTTCTTTCTTTTCCCCTCTCCTATTGCATTTCTTCCTTTTTTTCACTGTGAATTTCCTGACTTTCTTGTTAATTCAAATTACAGAAGTGATTTATATGCTAACTGCTCTATCCTGTTTCTCTCTCTCTCTCTCTCTCTCTCTTTCTCTCTCTCTCTCACCTCCCTTCCCTCTTTTCTTCCTCCTGTAGATAAAGGTCTGACTTCTCCATGACTGCCTCCACTCCTCTAGTCTGCTCCCTCCTTTTCCGCCCAGCCTGATGCAACCCCCATTATTTTCCATTATCTCTACTCTTTCAAGACAGCACTGGCTGTAAGAATAGTCCTACTATATCAGTGGCAACAGTGTCAAATAATTTTCACAAGGCCTCGTCTGAGATCCTGAATGCGCTCATTGGGCAAACTGTAAAACTGTTTAGCACCTAACTATGCACATAACTTCCTTAAGAGGAACCTGAAAGATATCTCCTCGTGTTTAGAGTCCCCTGAATCTCCCCCCTTAATGTTTACGACTCAATCACATGCACAAAGACACACACACACGCACACACACACACACACTAAGCGGAGCTGCGAGTGCACTCTGGACTTAAGACAGAGAAAAAGCGAGACAGAGAGGGACAGGAGAGCGATAGTGGGAGCGAAATATGATTCTTGCTCTCAGCCGGCGCAGATAGAGGTTCAAGCCCTCGAGCTCGGGGTGATTCAATCCTCTCACATTTGAGCTAATGGAGGTTGTCGCTGTGTCCCTGCCCTGGCTAAAGGGGGCTATTTCTGGTCCTATAAGAGCGTACGGGCTTACTGTAACAGCTGCACATTTTTCAGACCACAGGAGATTGGGGGGAAGGGGGTGGGCGAGAGAGGCGAGCAGAGCAGGTGGTGGTGGTGATGGTGGTGGTGGGGGCCCTGCTGTGCTGTTTGCGCCTAAGTGCATGAGGCGGTTTGCTGTTGACTCGACGGCCGGGGACTGACAACCTGGAATGACGTCACGGCCCCCGGGGCTGGCGAACGCTCTCACGAGTCTGACAAAAGGGCTTACCAGGAAGAGGTGCAGCTTCAGAGTTTATTTTAGGTCCAGTTAATCCGCTGGCACGTTTCTCCTCGCCAACCCAGGGCTAATTATTTTAGCGTGTGCTGGTAACAAGATATCTCTCTCTACATCTCCCTCCCATGCCTCTTCTGCGGTCTCCTCTCCACTGTTATTCGCTCTTCATCTCTGCCCCCATCTTGAGAATCATCTCCTCTCTCTAAACTCCCTGTTTCGTTCTCGCCGTCCTTAATGTCTTTGACTTCCTTTATCTCTTCCTCTTCCTGCCGGTTAGTGAGTCTGCACTGCATTATTCCCCCACAGAAAAGGCCTATACACAATCCACTCCACTCTTTAAGCCTCTCCTTATCTGACTGCCAGGCCTACAGCTCAATGCTCTGCTCCTCTCTCTTCTGTCCTTCCTCCTCTTCCTTCTTCTCCTTTCTCAACTCAGTGATGGACATCTCTCACTCTCTCTCTCTCTCCCCTCCCTTCGTGTTCACCAGTGATCGACCAACGCCCTCTCGTTTGCCCTTCAAGCGCCACCTCCCCCCGGGGCACGTCCCTTTGCAAGCCCTTCTTCTCCGGCCCTTTACTGTCTTTTATTTCTGCTGATTCGAAAGCCAAAAGGTTCTCCTCTGTCCACTACTTCCAGAGGAAAGAAACGGAAGGGCACAAATCCGCCTTTAGTCCTCACTGAAGACGCCAAACAAAAACTTATAATCTAGCTAGCTCTCTTCCGGTCGCAAATCCGTTGCGTGTTTTATGTATATGTGTGTCTTGTTAAAAGTGTTAAAAATGAGATTACATGTGAAGTTTAAAAAAACAAAACAAAAGCAGTATGTCACCCTAAGTAAAGCAAATGTTTCTGAGGCATTTTAACATGTGTGCAAGAAAACACATGGAGAACATGTTTATGGAGGCAGGGAAGAAATGTAATTATACTATACTATACTGGAATATGTCATATTTCTGACCTTGTGTGTTATGGAAGGTACTGTGTGGCTGTCTCTATGGTATGTTTTATTCAAAGATGAAGGAAAATCAAGGTTGTTGTGCGGAGTCAGAGAGAAGATGAAGGGTGGATAAGGGTTTGGTTAGCCTTAGATGCAGCACGATGTGGCTGGGAAGAAAAAAAAAAGAGAGAGGGGGGAGAAGGTGCTTGCTGTGGGAGAAATCTTTAGAGGAAGAGACTTATCTG
This sequence comes from Hemichromis elongatus, assembly GCA_015108515.1. Lineage (NCBI taxonomy): Eukaryota > Metazoa > Chordata > Actinopteri > Cichliformes > Cichlidae > Hemichromis > Hemichromis elongatus. Next base: position 9,583 of record VUQR01001050.1, read on the forward strand.
GTGTGTTAAGCCCAGCCAAAAATCCATATGTATCACTACAGATAGAGCCTCCTCTTCCCCCAGAGCTTTCTTTTAAAGGTGCTCCTTCCCCCAACCCTGAGCCAAAGATGGACTGCGATTGGTGAGCTTAATATGCAGGGTGGAAAGCATAGACTTGAATGTTTCTTTAAAATTCATAACAGGAATGGAGGTGCTAAAATCCACATCGATATAACTGGTTTCACTAGTCGCTGTTTAACTATCCAGTCAAATGGATTAGTTAGAATGTTTTCTTCTTTTTTCAGCAAAGCCACACAGACACCTGACGTAAGACAAAAAGCATTAAAACTGCCTTTTAAACAAATGTTTTGTATGTATTTTGAACCGTGTTAGTCGTAGTTGCAAAATAACATTCCTTCATTTGAAATGACTGGAGCTTCTTACATTTTTTTACATTTATTTTAATGCTTGTGATCATTTCGAACCACTAACGACTTTTGGTGACTGTAATGTGTTGTAAAGAGAACGTAAATAAAAATAAAATCCCCACGTTGCCAGCTGTTGTCAACAGAAGACAAAAAGTAAACCCAGCTGAAAATGCCTGCCGCGTCTTTCTTTCTGTGCCGAGTACTAAGCATTCTGTAAATTAGTCACGTCTCTGCCAAGACTCACTTTTATGAACTTTTCAAAAGAAGAAGGTCCTTCCAAAATGATATAGTTACCATTTGAAATATTTGAATATGCTTTTTGCTGGCAAAAGAAGTAAAACTCATTATAGAACAGCACTAACCTTATTAGCTATCTGAAAGGTTTTTGCATTTTCAAAAAGACCATTTTAGAGGATGTAATCTGGCGGTTTTAAATGCTGCACAGTGATCACCAGGTGGTTTTCTTGTAAGTACAAAAGGAATTCAGTTTTGAAATTCAACTTTTAAGCTTTCCTGCATGATGGTAGCAGGTGAGCAGTAAAACGGGTTCTCCTCATCATGCCCTTTGCAATCCTACAATCAAAAAGTAATAATAATGAACAGGAAATAAATGCCTAGCAACCATTTACCACTCTTTCACGAAATGGCAAAATAACATACAATTTTTAGGGGTTTTTTTATCCCCTGAATTAACATGCAGGTGGGATTTAGTGAGCATAACCTTTTCAAAAAATACTATGCCTCATTATTCAGATCAGAGTCTTTAACAGATGTACGCTGACCTGCCCAGAGACAGTGTATGACTGACTGGCCAATGCTAAAAATGTAGGTTTATTTTGATTTTTTGAACAACCATATTTAAACCATATTTAAATGTGTTACAAATTCAATTTAAAGCTAATGCAGATGAAAGTTTTGTATTATATTGTGACATTGTGGAACAGATGTTTGTGTGCTGTGCTTACCAAAGTTAAACTGGATGGATGATAATGCTCTGTATAAGCCAGACTTTAGCCAAAAATTAAGTGTAGTGAGGATTGTAGAGTTAGTGCAAAGCCTGTTGTGGCTTCAAACACAGTCTCGGGATTGGTGGGACAAAAGTAAAACACAAATACAAAAACAAAATCTTGCCTATATTTCATGGAGATATGCAGCTTTTATTTATGGACTTGCACAAAGTTGCAAGATTCTATCTGTTTGTCAAAAATGCAGAGGATGCAAGAATGGGACTGGGCTGGTTACCTATGACCTGTGAAAACCGAGTCATGCATTCACCAGCTAAAGAATGGACAAAAAACTAGGTTGCAAAATATACAAATACAAAGTGTATATTATTAGTTTATGCTAGTGTATCTTAAACTTTTTCTTGGGTAACTCACGCTAGAAGTTTTAACAATAAAAGATCAACATCAGATTTTATTTAACTGATTTAAAGTTTATAAAATACCGTCAGGAAACTCCAACAAACAAATCAATAAATAAATGAGAGTTAAGTCACTCATCATTCAAAACATACAGATTACCTACATATATAAGTAGAAGGTCGACAGGCAAATATGAAATTAAGACACTGTAGTTAAGTGTTATATTACAAAAATTTGTGGATTTCTGGATTCGGTCTCAAAATTTTGACTTAATGATTTAAAATTTTAACTTAGGTTTGTAGAAACTTAAACCTATTCTTTCATTCATTTATTTTTTTTTAGACAAATTAACCCCACATTTTTAAAATAATAACACAGAAGGAGAAGGGCTAAGCTGTCTGCTAACTTGGCTAGCAAAGTGCCTTCACAGACGACTGCTAATTACAGTACAGTAGTCCTAAATCGCTAATAATGCTCAAATTTTACTTACCAAAACTGAACATCAGAGTTACTATTTAATCTCGTGGTACAATAAACCATGAAATAAGCCCATTATTTGGCAGCTAATTGCATGATAAATACAAATAGCACAAACATGATTAAGGAGTAGTAGTAGCTAAGCAACTTCAGCTAACATGAAGCAGGTTTGCGCCTAGTCAGAACCCACCTGCCATTCACGGTGCTTTGCCCTTCAATTTGAGAAATTTAGGCTTGATCAGATTTAAATAAATTAGTTATTAAAAAAATTTCCCCACAGCCGCGAAGAAGGAAATTAATCAAAGCCCCTTTTTTTGTACCAGGCTGTAAATATGCATGTGCTTATTTACACAGGAGTCTACTGGGATTAACTCCCTTGCCAAGTAGAAAGACTAAGTGTGCACTGAAGGCATTATCTGTCTTCTTACACTCATGTGTACCATTTTTATATCACAATTAACAGCTGCTTGCCACGAATGAAGCAATGCTTGTTAATTCAACTTTATTTTTCTATTGAATCAAAGTATCTGTGCAGGCTTATAGCTCTCCTTTATAGTTCTTATAATTAAGTCCAGTGTCAAATTCTAAAGGGTTTCGATGTGTGAATATTTCATTTTTGCAGATATTTATTTATAACTTTTTTTTTAAAAAAAAATCTGAATTGGCGACGTTTGGTATCATCAGTAAAATCAACAAACTCCAAGTTAGACTTAAAGGTACTTTTTTTCTTAGAAGCTTACTCATTTAATTGACCTGTATGATCACTTGTCTTGCTTAGACACTTCAATAAGAAGCTTTATCTACACAGAGTTTTATGCTGAACTTCAAACAACCATACCAAAATATATACTTAAAAAAAAAATCTTTACTGCAGAGAAACTCATTGTACTGGCACTTCGACCTACACTGTACAAGTACAAAGTTCATACAGGATTAGAAGCAATGCAATGTAAGCAGACACCAAGCATAGAATCTGCTCTTAAAGCAATTGGCAAAAAGTGATAAGACATTTGGTACACGTTAGATACAAGATCATCTGCTGCATCTGTTGTGTGGGCGCAGTGGTCATGACCCACCTTATGTAGTAAATAACTTGGACTTTAAGCTAATTTAAGTGTTGTGTGTGGCTCTGAGTCAAATTGATTTCATGCACAAGACAAATGGAGAAATCGTTTCGGCGCTATACAATAACACAGCAGTTTCTCACTATCATTACTGTTCACAAAACAGCTGGACACTGTGCTTGCCTTTGCATGATAATGAGTCTTAATGAGAATTCTTAAGGGTCACTAACAGTCCCTCATTATGATGTTCGTTAGAAACGCTGCATCTTATGTTGCTAGCAAGGTTTCACTTGTAGTTTTGACATGAGTGATTGAAGAGCCATTGTTCTCTAAGAGGCTGTGTGTGTTGTGACAGGAGGCAGTGACGTATTAAGCAGGTGCAGGTACTTGCTGTGTGTGTGTTTGAGACCATTTGGTCACGGTAGGGTTGGTGGGTGTGAATATGGAGAAGCCCTGGGAAAGGAGCGGAGTAATGGGGACGGCCAGTGGAGCGGGGTATATGGGTCAGGTTACCCTGACAGGAGGGAGAATGAAGGGTGGGGGTAGATTTTTTGGTGGCGGGAGTGCCAGGCCCAAAAAAAGCCACCAGTGTCTTCCACACGTGGGAGGAGAGTCTCAACTGTGGCCGGGGTCCCCGAGTGCTGTGCATTCACATTATAACCCACCGACGTCTGGACGTCCAACATGGGCAAAGGGGTGAGTTTTCTTGATTAAAAACAGAAAAGAAAAACTCTGAAGCTTTTCTTTGTAATATCAGTGAATGAATGAACATCGCTCATTACTTACTGTAATATATGTACAATGACAGCATATGGTGTGGACATGCATCACAGACTTTCCTAAATGCGTCTTCAGCACTTGATGTCTCTAAGTGTCAGAATGATTCCTTTTGGAAAAAAAAATCAAACAAAAAAAAAAGACAGTAACATCTCAGGATAATGGCTTTCCTCCTCGATAACTTTTGTTCTCGGCTTTCTGTTTATTTGGGTAATTACGTAATTTTGCTTTTATTCTCTCCATCAGGCCCATTCCATTTAGCTTTATGGGAGGACAGCCTGGTAATCTTCCTCACACACAGTGGTGGGAAATTGCTATGCCAGACACATTTCAGGCACTCCGCCGGCTCTGTGCTCCCTGTTTGGCTCTTTCTGATTACTTTTTCACTGTGTCACTTGCTCACACTCTCCTCTCATTCACGCTGTATATCCCTCCTTCACTGACATGCACACGTGCCGCCAGGAGGAGACTGACAGCGGCAGATGATTTCCATGATGCACAATTCTTCCAACTGTTCGTGACACACACGCACTTTCGCTCGTGCTCACAAATGAGGAACTTGCAGCATTAGAAAAAGATATTTTCTCCTCCATATTCGGTGAATGGTTTGCCAACAGTGTCAGGAGATTGAAATAAACCAGAAAGCACAAAGTCCATTGTGCTCGCATTGATGCTTGTATTCTGTCGCTATGAATGTAAATGGCTGGGCACAATGTGCCAACCAAGCATGTGACTTTTTCCACTTATTTTAGGTTTACGATGATACCCTAACGTGTAGTTATCGCACTCTTTTCCCCTAGTGTGGTGCAGAAAATGGAGGGAAGAAGAATAAGAAAGGAAAAAACTTGGATGAGCTGAAGAAGGAGGTGGCCTTGGTAAGAAAAACAAGCTGTCACCGCTCCATCTCATACTCATTCGGCCCAGTGATTGATTCCAATGCCTCTGCGACCAAATGATCCCCAAATAGTGTTACTCCAAAGACACCAGGTTATTTAACAAGGCTATAAATGAAAACAGTGACCCATAAACAAAATGGCAATCCAACATGTTTAGTGCAGTCAATTGCAGACTAGTTGTGAGCCCGTCTGTCCTCTCCTATCTGCTCAGCCACCCTCTGGCTGCTCCTCTTTGTACTCAGAAAGATACTGAATAATTTGTGGGCCACCAGCAGTGTAGTGCAGAGTTTCATCTTGTGCAGAGCTGTAGCTCTTTGAGGTGCTGTCAGAATGCAGCCAAGCGATGTCCATGAAAAGTGGGGTAAGTTTTGCCTTTTGCTACTTTATCTCTGATAAAGTAGCTCTTGTCAGTTATCAAATTGGCTTGTGACTGATTAAAGAAAAGAATCCCTTTGATACTGTCAACACTTAGGAGAAGTTTTGTGATGAAGTCTTTAATTTTGCTTTGATCTGTCTGGCTCATATACTTCTTCACTTACTGATTTCCTGCATTTCCCCCCCACAGAAATCATTTTCACTACCGCCAGACAATAGCTAATCAATACTAGGTTTAGTCGCATATAAATAAAACCTAACTATCTAACTGTTTACTTGATTGTGGCCAAATTACTTGCAGCCAGTGAGGCGGCTGTTGGTGAGGAAAAATATGGATTTTTCCCTGTCTTACTAAGAAATTCACCCTTCATCCTGTGTGACTGACACAATCCTGACAGCTGATGGCTGAAGTTTTTGTTGCTACACTGCCAAACTCCATTTCACCCACAGTGGAAATGTCTTGGGATTGGGCCAGTAGCAGAAATATGCCACCAAACAAGAAAACTGAGTGTTTCAGGAAGAGTTTCTTCTGTGTGCAGCAGGAAAAAAAATCAGTTTTTATTGGCTTACACACTCAAGACACAATAGGGTTTACTAATCTGCAGTTCAGCTATCTACCTACCTACCTGTCTGTCTGTCTGTTGTGATGCATCCTTGTTAGATACAAACATTAAACTCTTTTATTAGTGAGAGACAGTGCTGTAGTGCATCTCTGCTTTGCCCTTGTGATTCTTGAGGCTTCAATATCAAAGAAACATTTTATTTTTGCAGGATGACCACAAAATAGCTCTGGATGATTTGGGGAAACGATATGGCGTGGACCTCACACTGGTAATGTCAGCTACACACAAACTCCCTTAAGTACACATGTACACTCGCACACAAGCACACAAGAAAGAGCTGCTGTAATATCCCGTACAGAGATTCAATCTCTCGTTGCCCGGACTGAAGAGCAACATCCAAACGGAGACCAAGCATCACTTTGGCGCAATCTTCATCTTTAATCCTTTGCAAACTCAAAGAAACTTGCACACTTTAGGACAAAAACAAATAGCAGATAAACCACATCACCACAACATTTTTTTGCTTTTACCACATCAGCTGCTGATTTTAAATGTAACATTCCAGGTGAGGTCAATAAGAGTTGATCTTTTTATCTTCTTTTTATGATTAGCATGGAAAAAAAATCCAAGCTCGCGATCATGGGAAATAGCGCAAGATGTAAAAATTCAAACTTTTTTTTTATGTGATTATCTGTTATAATTAAATCATAGCACTTTGGATAGGATTTCTCTAAATGAGATATTGGAAAAAAGAAATTAGGAGAAAAAAATTGTTCAATAGGTAGATCCAGCAGAGCATCTTAGATGAGCATCTTTTCTATACTTGTGATGTTAAATAGGCCAAACGGGGACACTTGATGTTCTGCAACTACAGCTGTAAAATTGCTTTTAAAGCCAAGGTGAAAACTGGGCCATTGTGTTGTAATAAGATTGCCTGTGACACCAGAAAGACTTTTATTCCTAAAAATTGCTCTCCCCCAGGGCCTGACCAATGCCAGAGCTGTAGAGAATCTTGCCAGGGATGGTCCGAACACTCTGACTCCTCCCCCAACCACGCCAGAGTGGGTCAAATTCTGCCGCCAGCTCTTCGGCGGCTTCTCCATTCTGCTCTGGATTGGAGCCGTCCTTTGCTTCCTGGCCTACAGTATCCAGGTGGCCACAGAGGAGGAGCCGGCCAATGACAATGTGAGAAACTGCTTCTAAAACTTGCACATATATGGACCTAAAATATTAATCACACACTAAGAGTTAGACATGCAGAAAAGCAAAAGCAGCTGCAGTTATAAAATACATTATATATATATAGGGTGTCAACTCAAACACCTGTATACAGCTCCTTAAGATATATACACAGAAATGCACCCGTCCATGCATAAGAAAGCATAATTTTAACATCTTGTTCAGATACATATACCCCGTTTATGTGGAGCACTTGTCTAATCATAATTTTTATATACAATTTAAAGTATCCTCCGAGTCTAGTAAAATTTTAATCACTTTATCACTTTTCTTGCCTTTTCTTTGGTGGAACTCACCATCATTTCCCTTAAGCATACCTTACAGAGTTGTACGAACAATCACATATAAATCAAATCGGTGTTTGCAGGGTTGTATATAAAAGGGAAAAAAATCCTTTTGACCATTCTGTTAGACCCCCTTAAAATTCCAGTGAGGATAAAAATGTAAATATGAAATTACTGCAAAGTAGGCTACAGTCATGTGAAAAACTAAGCATACTATTAAAGTTGCAGTAGGGTTTAAGAGGGTGAGTAGCAGTCCTGCGATGCCAATCAGATACACTTGTTTAATTGATGAGCGGTAAATGTGACCACCTCCATTAAAGCAGATGTTTTAGCAGTTTGCTGGTCTGAGGTAGGCGTGTGTTAACACCACTAAAGGAAAATCTAAGAGCTACATTTACGACTCTGCAGTTCTCAGTTAGCCTGTTACATGTCAAAATTCAGGAAAGTGCAATTAGAAAAACACTGAACACCTATATGTTCATATGGCTTTTTGAAAGGGTTGCCAGGTGCCTCTTTTCTCTAAAAATAGTATGGCTGCACAGCTTAGCTTAGCTTTGGAAAGCTGCATTTGAATAACCCACAAGACTTCTGGAATGATGTCCTTTGGACTGGTAAAACCAAATGCTGATGTTTGACCATAATGCACAGCACCACATTTGGGAAAAGCAAACACTGCATATTAGCACATATTAGCACTTGTTTGAGCACAGTGCAAGAGGGGCGATGTTTTTGGATGCCTTGCAGCCACCCACAAACTCTTTTGAACACATCTCTTTGAAATGGTCTGACAGGGATGTTAACAAAGCTGTGCACAAACAGATGCGTGCAAATTTCAATGAATTAAAGCAACCTTGTAAAGAAGAGTGGGCCAAAACTCCTCCACAATGATGTGAGAGATTGCAAAAGTTATATAGAAAACTGTTGGTTCAAGTTATTGCTGCTACAGGTGGTTCTACAAACCACTGAGTCAACGTGTGTACTTTTAGATTTTCACAGGACTGGACAGAATCCTGTGAAACGTTATTTTTCACAGGACTGTACATAGAAATACAGAATCTTTTTAAAGACATGGCTCACACCTTTCAGCTCCTCTGAGTCAAATCTTAAACCAAAGGTCAGAGAGTAAAGAAATCTCAAGGGACAAGCTTTTCCTTTGCTTCTAGTGGTATTTATCTATCTAGATTGTTTGGGTGTTACTGGCTGTAGAGATGTCTGCCTTCAGTTGAGTATAATGGACAAAGATGCCATTTACCTTGTGGTTCACAAAATGATGAAATAAAAAAAAAAAACAGAATTAAAAACCACCGCATCACACATCACGACGTGGCTACACACTTATTGTTAGTCCAACTACGGTGGATTTTTCTTTGGCTTTCTTTTTTCCCTGATTATATTTTCTTAACATGACCTTTACTCAACAGAGGTTTTAGTCTTAAGAACTTATTCTCCTTTCTGAGTTTCCCATAACAACCCAACTGGTCACGGGGACCAATACAGAGGCAGCATAAATGAAAACCAACAGAATAAAGAAAGAAAACTGAAAAGGAACCGGGGGGGGGGACTCAACTTCTAAAGTGAAACATGAATCCAAAAAGACTTTTTAGACACAGCTGGCTTAGTTCCTCGTAAGTACAGAATAACGGTAACACAGTGACATCAAGTCCTTGCCTTCTTCCGAGTGTGGCACAAAAACAACCACTGACACTGGCATTAGTCCTAGCAGTCGCACGAATAAATACCCAGACCAACCACTAAGCAAATGGAACCAAGCACCACCCATGCTGCACATCATAGCTCTCACTCATTAGGCAATCATCATTCTTCAGACTCCAGTCAGCATTAGGCTCTTGCATAATATACAGTAACGTACAGTAGAAAGACACACGCACGTGCGCATTAATCCCCGAGCGATTTAATCTCTCCATTTAGCGCTGAGCATGTACAGCTGGATGCTCTGGTAAGCTACTTCAAAGCCCTGACAGCCTGCAGCTTCGGCACTTTGAGCCTTTGCAAAGTGTACTGACAGCTATTACAGAAGAAATTCCACCTTAAGTGTACTTCACATATGGTTGTTGTCAGATGAAAAGTTAATTTTACATTACTTTGATGCATTTTATTGACCTGAAGAATTGCATTTAATTTGAGAAAATGTTCTAGCAGGTTTCTGAAAGTGCCGATGAAATAACACAATATATTTCTTGGTGTTAAAATTCACATTTGGGAAAGAACCTGTTGATTTAGATGTCACCTGCCTTGACATCTGTTGTTTCTATCATTTCCATGCAGCTGGTGAACAGAAATAGTTCTTTCTGAAGTGAGATTAGATAAAAGAGCTGTGCTAAAATCTGCGAAAACTCACATGGAGACAAAACCAGGACCTGCAAACTGAACACTGAAATGGAGAAAAATGTTCTAAGTACTGACAAGTGATTTTTCAGGGGATGCAGATATGTTTCCTGGTTCAGAAGATTTTGCACAGAGTCAGTATTTAAAAAGAAAGAAAGAAAGAAAAAATAACCCACTGAAGTGTAAAAGAGCAAAACATTCTGTTGTTGCTGTCAAATGAAAGCTACACCTTCCAAAAAGGAAACTTTTCAGGATTTTGTAATTTTTCTTTCCAGGAGTCCAAGACATACAGTACACCAGCTGGCAGATGCTTTCATCCAAAGTGCCTGGCTGTCTTGTTTGCATCAGTGAGAGCTGAACCCATAACAGCCTTTTCACAGTAGACCTGAAAATAGCCACCAAAAAATGCAATAAAAATACACCAGAATGAATGTTTCCTGCTTTTACATAACCATAAGTCTAAATAGCCAGGCTGTAGCTCAGTGAGCATCTCTCAGTGGCCTCGCAGATTGGAGATTCAGTCCTCGGTTTTCTGGGTTTGGGTGACAGATGCTCACTTGGACTGACAAGAACTGAACCGTCCAAGATAACAAAAATAGTACAGAAGATTTCAGCTCTGGGATGACTTCTTCTTTTTAATTCTCTCACTAAGTCTGTGAGCTTCCCCAGGTTTTTCCCTCTGAACTCTGTTCTTGCACATGTATATTTAAGGTTTTACTGTTTTAAGACCCATTTCAAACTGATAAATCCCCATTTCCTGCACTTAAGCATGCCTTACATTACCAAACTAAGTTGATAAAGACAATGTCTCCCCCTGTTTAAATGGCTTTTCTTTCTGCTTCAGTTATATCTGGGTGTGGTGCTGGCAGCTGTGGTGATCGTCACCGGCTGTTTCTCTTACTTCCAAGAAGCCAAAAGCTCTCGAATCATGGACTCCTTCAAGAAAATGGTGCCACAGGTAAGTTGATGCATTTGGTGTTTGTGTAGTCTCAGAGCTTTCTGAATCAATAAGCCGTCCCTCAAGTAGGGCTTACACACTCACTTGAGTGGAAACCTAATAAGCTTGCACAAAGGAAGAATAAATGTTTGAGCCAACTTTGGATTGTGAGTGTGTTTGCATAAAAACTCCCCTTGCGTTATCCACCTCTAGCACTTTGATTGCCTAATTCTTTAATCTATTTAGACTCTTTTCACACACTTCTCGCGCCTCTTTTCCCTACCTGTCTTTCTCCTCTCGTCTCCCTTCTCGTCTATATCTGTCTTTTACATACCTCCATACCCCCTGGCTTCTTTTCTTTTTATATCTCTCCTCTCTCCTCATCTGACTAAATCCTCTCTCTGTTCCCAAACATTCTCTCTTCCTCACACTCCCTCTCCCTGCTCTTCTTTTTTTCTCTATGCCAGCAAGCGATGGTGATCCGGGAGGGGGAGAAGATGCAGATCAATGCAGACCTTGTGGTGCTGGGAGATCTGGTGGAGATCAAAGGGGGAGACCGCGTCCCAGCTGACCTTCGAGTGATCTCTTCTAGCGGATGCAAGGTAGGGGAGTGGTGCTGGGCCCGTCCCTGGGGAACCTGGAAGTCGCAGTGGGATTACAGTAGCTCAGCTGACTTTGGTATTTCTACCTTTTTTCTCTCCTTTTCCTAACACATTGTTTATCAAAAAGAGCATCTGAGCAAGCTAACATTTGCAGGTAAACAAAGTGCAGGTGACATCGATGGGAATGATAAATAAATCAAATGACTGATTATAAATTTGGCCTTGTGAAGAGTTGCAGCAATTTGTCAGATAAGCTGTTAACCAGTGGGCAGTCGGTCCTTGAAAGATATTTTATTCTGGTTCAAACTGATGCACCAACTCACAACAATGCTACAGTAATCCTAAGACAAGTGGTTGTCATAACGAAATCAGACTGTCTCACTTCCTGTTATTTCATGCAGACAGTCCACTTTTGCCAGTTCCCCTTAAAAATGATTTCAATAATGTTTCCTGAATGTTTTTTTTAAGCATCCTCTTGTTAAAGCTTTTTCCTCAATGTGCAGGTTTACATGCAAAACTGCTGTTGTGTTAGCTATGGCCATATTTACATCACCCAGAAAATATTTTCATTTTGGCTGGCTTCCAAGCCACCACATAATCACATTCAAACACGATGTTTGAGCGGCTAGTTGTCTGCTTCTGATTTGCAGTTTAATGAAAAACTGAGTCAGATTGTTCCTGCAGAATTCACCTCATACTGATGAGCCAGGGGAAGGGCATTTTGTATACATATTTTGCGTGAAAGATTAATCTGGTTTTGATTAAATTTTCTTCTTTTTTTATGTCGAGTCAGAGTAAGGTCTGCGTGCTCGTTTGGAGATTTCTTAATATTTTCTGCATAAATATGACCTAAAGGTTCATCTGATTCTGACAAAGGTAGGTCTTAAACAGAGATAAAGACGACCAGTTTAGATAACTGAAATGAAAGATATCTGACTTGGTCATTGATTAAACATATAAACTAAATGTGGGCAGTTGCCCGTCTTAATTCTTCATAGCATGGATTCAACCATGTGTAGGAAACACTAGCGTCTATCACAGGGCTTTCCACTAACATGATATCAAAATGCATTTATAATACGAATAATAATAATATACTCATTTTATATAGTTCTTTTCTTAACAAAGTTACAAAGTACTTATCAGAATAATACATTTGTCTATTCAAGAAAGTGGAAAAAAATATTATAATTAAACAAATAGAACAGAAAAAAAATGGCATGGATGTGTTGCTTGCACATCCACCACATCCCAAATGTGCTTTGCTGAATTGAGATCTCTTTGTCATGTTAGGGAAACCGATTTGAAATTACTTGAACTTGATGTTATGCATTCAGCTTGAAGCTATCACCAGCATGTCGACACCAACAACCGCGCCATGTTCAAAGTCACTTTAATGAACTTGAGCAGGTCATCTTCACCATACACCAAAGTACTGGCTGATTGGATGTTTGCACCAACAGTTCTACAGTAGTGGTCAGTGAATATATGCTGTATGTATATTTTCTTACAACACTTCTCATTTAATTCATCCGTAAAGCGCTGTCAGAACCTCTTTCTTGTTCAAGCATTTGGTTGTTTAGTTAGTCTTCTGATGGTGGAATCATTAGCCAATATAGAAGCCAATGTAAAAGAGGCCGTTCATAGTGAGTTCCTTTGTGACCTGCCAGACTACTACATGCCTTTATTTGTAGTCCTTTTTGTTTTGTTTGTTTTCATTGAGCACACCTGAAGTGAGAAAGAAAGATCTTTAATTTATTTCGTCTGTCTTACTATGAAGTTGTCCAAATTCTTCAGAGAAGGATTACACATTTCAACATTTTCCCAGTCTGATGATCCTGAACATCCGTTTTTCTAAGATCCTCAGAAATCTCCTTTGTTTGAGCCATAATACATTTTCTACATGGGGATGAGAATAAACCTACCATGAAAACAGGGCGCTCACTCTCACCTAATTGTCATCCCTGATTTATTTCACCTGTAAATTGAATGCTACTCCTAGAGTTTCACACACCTTTCTCCCTCACTGATATGTAATATCGTATCATTTTCCTCGTTCAATAAATTACCAAGTCTAACATCTTACCTTTATTTAATTGGGTTCAATTTACTACTTTTTATGACTTGTGTGAGAATCAGATCGTGTTGTAGTTCGTACCTGTAAAGAAAATATCAAAGGCCTTTTCTTGAGCTACGCTTGCTGTTGCTGAATAGGGTGAAAGTTTCTCTTAGTGGTTCAAATTTCTACCCCGTGTTGCAGCGAGCACCTAGATCAGAACACAGTTTTGACAAGACAGGAGCACTATATCACTTGTTGTTATAAAGTCCTTTTTTTCCATTTCCACTCTGTCAGTTTCACCTCTTCAGTCTCTCTGATAACACCACGCTCACATCCTTTTTCCTCCTCTCCCTGTGCAGGTGGACAACTCCTCTCTGACGGGAGAATCTGAGCCTCAGACGCGCTCCCCGGAGTTCACGCACGAGAATCCTCTGGAGACCCGCAACATCTGTTTCTTTTCCACCAACTGTGTCGAGGGTCAGTAGGCCACATCTGGCCAAGATTGTCTCTTATCGGCTCTAAATGTCTTCCTTTAAGCCATCTGGAGATCAGCATCATTTTGCTTTACCACCCATCCGTGAATGTGTTCCAGTACATGATCCATCCACTGCACCCGGCAGTGTGTAGCTGCTCATGCTGAATGCATGAGGATTAGTAATAAGCGTTTCCATCTGAGATTGAGCTGCTGGGAATTTGAGTGGTCAGTGGATGTCAGTCATCAAGTTTTAAAGGGATTTTACGATTAAAATCAGAAGATTTATCAGATAGATTTTAGCACAAGATTTACATTATAGAACATCTAACAGCGATGGAGTTATCATGAAGTTTTAGAAGCAGACTTTTTGAACACTAGCATGTTATCTTTGAAGATTTGCATTTTGGCCACACATTTGTGGAGCTGTTACTGACTTAATTTAGAGTTTGTTTGTTTTTTTACGAAAGTGAAGTGTTAAAAAAGTATATCCTACTTATCCACAAGCTCAGAAGTGTTTGTCCTTGTTTTTGAAATACACATTTGTTTCCAACTAATTGAACATTAAACCAATCAGAAATGCTGTAATTTAATGGAATAACTGTGTGGGTGTACAGAGGCCCATTTTCAGCACTCTTGTGTTCAAATGGCACATTATGCTCCCTAATGCAGGTTTAGCATGTTAACGGGCGTTGATTACGTTAGTACAGCTGAGAGATGTGCTGATTAAAGAAACAATAAATTTGGCTGGGTGTGTGGAAGATCGGCTTTTATGGGTTCTAATGGACATTCTGAAAGTCTTTCTTTAAAATCGAAGGCTATTCAGTTGGAGGGCTGCCTTAAAAGAAACAAGATTGCATATAAAAGGTGTGTACTGCAAACTGGCCCTAAGCAGAGTAGAAAAAGATGTGGGAGAAACTGAGCAAGATTACAAGTACAGCTTAAGAAACACCGCTCAGGTCCTCAAGAGGAAGCTTCATTAAATAGTCCCCACCAGATTGTGCTGGTTTGTAAACGAGTAGAGCACAGTTGTATAAAGCTTTTTTTTTTTCCTGGCAAATTAACACGCAGAATAGTCTTCATTTCTTAGAACAAGAACACTGATGAATTTCAGAAGAAACTTTATTTTTTGAGGGACATTTTAAGGCTATAATCAAACCCACAGAGGGTGATTCTACAGACACTCAACAAGCTACTTTTTTTCCTTCTTTAATCAGCAGAACAGTTTTCAGCTGTGCCAGCATAATTGGAAAAAGGCTTTCAAATGATAAATTAGCTTTCAAACATGATAAACTTGCATTAGCTAACACAACGTGCCAGTGGAACACGGGAGTGACAGTTGCTGAAAATGGGCCTCTGCACTTCGATTCGATTAAAAATCATAAAAGATTTATAATTCAGGATTCAATTAATCATTAATTTGCAACATCTGTGGTTAGTTATGGTACAAAACTAAGTGTGCTTTTTTCCTCAGAAATCAAAGACATACCTACATACGGAAAAATCTCTGTCAGAAACCGTGCTGGTTACGCAGAGTAACGCACAGTTTTCACATTTCAGAGGATAAGGTGGAGCCTGCTGCCGGTACTGGTACAAACTGCTACCTCTGATCATCGTGGGCTTCATTTATGCTTAAACTTATTTGGATTCTTTCCTCATCCACTTTCTCGAGCATCTGCTCAGTGCATCCCACCACCGATCACTTGCCAACATCTGTAATTCACCTCCATCTATCGCTGCTCTACATCCAGTTATGTCTCACCCTCGAACCTCCTCGTTGTTTACACATTAGAGCACGTCGTCTGCAGCGTCCACGGTATCCACACCGTTAACATTTGTTTGCCTCTTTGCATATTACTCGGCAAAATGCACGTCTCACGACAGCAGTGAGAGCATCTGGTCACCCAGCTGAAAGCTGTAACTCACACCTAGTGGTCTGTAACCTCCCGACCTCTCATGTGAAGAGCTGTCTTAAAAAAATAGCCATCATTTGAAAAACTGATGCTTCTTGACCAGCGACTGCAACAAATTGATGGTGTTAAGGTGTTAACCACTGAACTGATGAATCATCCACAGATTTTAATGTAATTTTTAATTGCACAAAAAATGGTGTGATTTAAATCTATTTAATGCAGAATGTGGACCTCAGGCGTCTGGTCCAGAGAGCATAGAGGTTTTCCTGTGTGCTTCAGCATTTGCATGAGTGGCTAAAATCGAATCACTTGAATATTAATGTCAAAAAAACTTTTTTATTCCCCAACAAATATCTTTGAGGTTTTTTTTTATTGCGTCTAATTCACTGACAACCCATTTACAAAGAAAACAAACCAGAAACTACATTTTTATTACAAGATCAGGTAATACCTCACACATACTGCTTAGGACACATATTTACAGTACTGTGCAAAAGTCTTGAGCCACCCTTAATTTTTTTAAATATTTAATAATATTTTACTTAACACTCATCTATGAATCATCCAAGCAACAAAAAAAAGGCACCTAACTTTAAATTCAAGGGATGAAGCAGTGTTTTGTTGACACATAACAAACAAGTCAAAGAATCAAATTTAAATAGTGTCACTTTGTAACCGGCAGAGTTTTGCAAAAATGCATACTTGCATTTCTTTAGATGAACCAACAAAAAATGCTGAACATAACATGGGCTGACAGCTGTAAAATAGTATTGTTGCACTAACATTGTGATTCTCAAAGAGCTATTAGCTGAGTCCTTGAAACATTTTAGGAAACTGGACAAGTGGAGGACAAAAGAAGTGACAGCCTTAAAAAAAAATCATCTAGAGCAGATGAATAGTATCTGAAAGTCATGTCCTTAAGAAGCTGAAAAAAATAATCCAGCAAAGATCTGACGAAACCTGTGAGACACATCTGACTCTTCAGATGATCCCTCCACCGTTTGCTGAAGCCTCATCAGAAATGTCTTAGTAGAAAGGTGGCTGTCAAGAAGCCATTCTTAAATCAGGAAAACAGGGAGGAAAGCTGAGGTATGTCATATTGCACAAGAAGTGCAAAAAAAAAAAACATGGAGTGTCTTATGGAGTGAGGAGTCTAAATTTGACATCTTTGGTTCAACTCGTCATTAACAGAAGAAAGCTTGCACAAGGAAGTTCAAGCTGAGCTGAAGCATAGAGGTTGTCCTGTAGAATATTGAGTTTCAAACTCATGAGACTTGTACAAACTCTTCTTTTTTTGTCTTGCATATTCCGTTTCCATCTCTGTTTGGGGATGTTTCAATAAGTCCCTGAACTATTTCCCATTTTCCTAGAAATATATGAAGAAATGAGAGGTGGCTCATGAGTCTTGCACAGTATTGTATATGCCACTCTTCTTTCAACAATATCCTACTGAGTTCCATTTTGGACCCCCACCAAAAAAAGAAATCACTGACAGCAAGACTTTATAATAAAGCTCATAGCTTCATGGCAGCCCTCCCCTTTGGACCAACCACTGCTTTGCACTCTCACATTCTAACACCTTTACCTGTCAGCCATTAAAATGTTCTTTCAGATTCAAAATAATAACTCCTATTTAATAGTTACTGCTGTACATTGAGACATAACACAACACAGGACCAGTCACGAGAGCATTTTCACACTTTCTTGTTCCTCTAGCGACTTACGAAAACAACTATGAGATCATTTTTTCATAATTACACTAAAGACTGGAATGAGACCCCGTATTAAATCCGAGCAATAACTTTACTTTACACATTTAAAACAAGGATATAAACACTATTTGCTGGAGGGAGGGCCAGTGAGTCAAATCATCATCACGTTTTATTTTCATTCATACTGTCTCCACTGTGCAGCTGTTCATGTTTTGCTGTTTTTTTGTGTGTGGCCTATTTCCGTTTTATCTATTGCACAGTCATCCTAATTACAGTATTATGCCCTGCAGAACAGACATCTCCTGTAAACCAATTTTAACCGAGTCAAGGCAGTTAGATCGAACTAATTTTATCAGGAATGTCCGTTTGTGATAAACAGAATGACTGATTTAAATTTAATGACCCCCTACTTCAGGTACAGCTCGTGGCATTGTGGTAGCCACCGGTGACCGAACGGTGATGGGTCGCATCGCCACTCTGGCGTCTGAGCTGGAGGTCCGCCGGACACCCATCAGCATCGAGATCGAGCATTTCATCCATATCATCACTGGTGTGGCTGTTTTCTTGGGAGTCAGTTTCTTTGTCCTGTCACTCATCCTGGGATACACGTGGCTGGAGGCCGTCATTTTCCTCATTGGCATCATTGTAGCTAACGTGCCTGAAGGGCTTCTGGCTACTGTCACTGTGAGTAGTGCATCTGAGTGTTTGTGTGTCTCTCCCTCCTGTTTGTTGTTTTGTTAGAACAATAAGTTTTATAATAATGATTTTCTCCAAAATATTTTTGCAAGATTTTCTATAAATAGCCCAGCAGTTTAAACGGTTTAATGAGAGTTTATGTCCCTGCACAGCTTCTTTCTGTCTTTGCTGCAAGGATACAATGTGCACTTCAGTTTACACTAATTCCCTGTAGCAAGATCACTCCATAATATGCTTCTGGGAAAAGAAAGTGAATGGAGCCATGGGGGAAAGAGAAACTGGCTGTGCTACACAAAGATACAAAATGGTGTTTGAAATGGTAGCTTTAAACACTTATTTGAAAAGAAAATGATTCCAGTTGATTGCAGGGGGCTTTTACAGGCACATTTGTTTTTACATTAACAGTGAGATTTTGTTTAAATAAACCATAAAGAACCATCATAATGAGAAGAGCAAGGCAGGAGCTGACTGGTGGGTGGACTGTAGTGTGTGGGTCTGTTTGATTACTTTTTGTGCATTTGGTTGCGGTCTAGCTTTTGGTTGTACAGGGTATCATTAGCATGATTACTTAAAGCTGCTTTCATTGTGTTTTTGCAATGTTGAAGATCAGAAACTAGCTTAAAAACCCCTGCATATGGCATCAAGCTTCTAAAGTTACTGTAAGAAAGTATAAAGTTTTATTTTCTTTTTAAGTTCTGTTTTCTTGCTTTGGTGGACATTCTTCACCTTTTAAATATGTATAGCAGAAGTCTGCGTGTGTTTTGATAATGGGAATTTAAGATCACAGGCAGCAATAATGAAATGAACCTTAAAAAAAAAAGACTTAAAGACTTTACAAAAATTAGGAAAATAGCAGTAGGTGGCATTAATTTCCCACGGGCTTTTCATCTCGAGCAGCTGCTTTCATACCCATTTGATATTGTTGACATAAACATATTGATTAGTGCAGCTTTACATGTGCCAGTTCCAAAGCCCTGATGGCATGCCTGCTGGCTCCCTGTCACGGTTTACTGGCACATCTACATGGAACCAAGCCATCATCAATGTTATTAGTTACACCTGTGCTTTTCCTATCACTAATTTACCCTCGGTGAATGTTAGGTGTAGGTCTAACGATCTTACAGAACACAGCAAAGTGATTTATTACCGAATGTTGTTCTTATAAAAAAAAATGTAGCTAACTTTTTCTGCAACAACAAACAGAGAGTAGGTTGAGGTGGATGCCAGCTGGCATTTTAAATGCCATCAGTCGACATTTCAGTGGTCACAGAAAATAAATTAACTTCCAGTGGCTGGTTTCTTTAGTTGCATTCCCTTTAAATACATCATAGAGTAAGGTATGTGTGGAAATGCTTGTGTGTACATTGTGATATATTAGTTGCTATGTGGGTAACATATGGAATATGTGCACTCATCATATTTTTATGTTCGTGTTCACCTGCTGTTAACTAACCAGCGAGATCCTCACACACATACACACACTCTCATTGACAAGGTACCCGGACTACGCATGGTTTCACATGCACAAACACTTGAATGCTCCACTGCGTACACATGCTTCCTCCCATCGTCGACTAACAATCATCCATCCTCGCCTCTCCTATTTCTCCAACCCTTCCCTTACTCTTCCTCTGCCCTCACCTCCCGCCGTCCTCCCAGGTGTGTCTGACTCTCACTGCCAAGCGAATGGCCAAGAAGAACTGTCTGGTAAAGAACCTGGAGGCCGTAGAGACTCTCGGCTCCACCTCCACCATCTGCTCCGACAAGACGGGCACGCTGACCCAGAACCGTATGACGGTGGCCCACATGTGGTTCGACAACCAGATCCATGATTCGGACACCACTGAGCACCAGACTGGTAAGACTGAGATGAAAAGAGAGGAAGAAAACAAGGAATAAGTAAGGAAAGAGAGAGAGAGAGAGAGCTTGGAGAGTGAAAGATATAAAGGAGAGATGGAGTGGGATAGAGAGGGGGGAGTGCGACCACCTGCTGAAATTCATCTGTCCAATGTTCACACCGCCAACCAACAAGGCTGTTCACTCTACTGCTTGGATTAATTGAGCAGCGGTATGCGGTGGGCGGCATAACCCTCAGCTACAAACATGTCTTTTCCCAGAATTCCTCTGCAAGACTGCTTCTGCGGAACCAATCGGATTCTTGACTCCTGTGGAAAATCGAGCCAAATTTTAAAGAAGCTTTTAGCAATAACCAAAAGGTCTGGCAGGAGAAAAAACAGGTGTTCTATGAATACTAATTAGTCCTGAGTCAGACAATTGTGAACTCATACAAGGAATAGCCAGTGGTGCTGACAAAGGCTGTACAAGAGAAACGGGGCAAAAGCTACGAAAAACACAGTGTATTCAATTTTTTTTTCCCATAAAGTATGCAGACAATTTTTACAGCTGCTGCAGCCTTTTTAGCCTTTTGTACTGCACCGTGTCAAGCTCAACAATCCCAGCCATAGTGTGTCAGTCTGTTTCCACAATAACAGTGACGGAGCCCGTTGTACACAGTCCAGGCAAATATGAAAAATGAATGCAGGCGCCTGCAGTAGAGTGAAGGTCATTTTCAGTACAATTGGGTGGGAGGGTTGAAATTTCGATACAAGTCATTTCCAAATACCTTTTATTTTCAGTGCCTCTAGTTAAAAATGAATGGCATTTTTACAGACTGGGGATTGGAAAAATCACTTTTGTCAAGGAAACAGTGATTGTTCAACTTAACTGACCCTGATTCTATTATTTAGCTACAATATTCAGTTGTGCTCTGTGAACTGAGAGTTAAGTCGGTAGCATAAATACTGCATGAGTCCTATTTTTTTTTTAAAAAAAAGCCTAACACAGTTCTTTCTCCTATTCTCTCAGGTTTGGGTTTTGACAAGAGCTCTCCTACTTGGACTGCTTTGTCTCGCGTGGCTGGCCTCTGCAACAGAGCTGTTTTCAAACCCGCACAGGAGCACCTTCCCATCTTAATGGTAAAAGAAAAAAAAAAAAAGAATATATATGAGAATATATATATATGCCTGAAGAAGTATGTATTATCTTTATCCTCTGCTCATCTCCAAAGAAGAGGAGAAACATTCACAATGAATATGTTTCTAATAAGAGAGGCAGCTATATAAATAAGCTTTTTGAACCAACTGTTTCTATCACACAGTGCTGTGTGTGGAGGGTAGAGGTGTAAAGGAGCCAAAGTGCAGCACAGAAGAGGCGTGAAGCATCCAACTAAAAGCGAGCTTTATTAGCAGATAAGTCCAATACAATAAAATCCAAACATTAATCCACAAGGCACGAGGGAGACCAGAACTCTACGGAGGAACTCTGAAAGCAAAGCAGAACAATACAGGACTAAACAGACATAAGCGGATGACATGACCAAGACAAATAGAGGGACAGCACAATTTATACAGGCAACTGATTAGGAATTAGACACAGGAGAATAACAAGAAACGGGCCCAGACAATCCAGACAATTAGACAGAAAGGAAGTAAAACTGAAAACTAGACACAAAAAACTATCAAAGTAAAACAGGAAATGAACCAGAGACTTTAATGTAAAGTAAATATTAAACATGCTTGAATTAATTTATGGGGGAACACAGAAGGGCAATGCCAGACAAAACAGAGGGGAAAGAAACAGGGAATAGAGACAGAAAACTGAAAGTGACCGTACTCCGTGAAGTCAGAAAGATGACACTCATCTGAAGGAAAATCAGGAGACTCAGAGATCTCAAATATTACAAGAAATAAAAGTCACTATTAGAATAATTATTAAGGTAAGACAGGAATCCAAAATCCTTCCTAAGGACTAAAGAATAAACTGGAGGCCTCACACATGCTAAACAATGACTATAGCTTACTAGGACGATAAAAAAAAAACACGGCAATGCGAGAATATAAAACGTCCCCTAAAAATAATCAAGAAGCTATACTTGCACAGCAGCCAGCCAACCAACTAAACAAACAAAACTCAAAACCAGGGAACCAAAACCAGGGACAGCGACCGGTTCCTGACTCAGTGTTCTACCAGCATGTGAACACTGGACAGCACTGAAGGCACTATATCTTTATTAATTTAACTTTAATATGGAAAATACATGAACATAGCCTCTATATAAATGATGGATGAAGCCACTCTTATATTACCTCACACCTAAGTTTGACTCTTGTTTTAAAACCTTGAGTTGAGAATTGTTTCCATCACCTTCTTTTTTTTGAAAGCATATGTCATCAGCTGAGGGCTGGATGTGACACATTCATAGGTTAGTGACTTGTCAATCACAAGTCTAAAGCATGCACTTTTTAAATATTCTATCTTACTTTAAATAGAACCTTATATATTTAAAAAAAAAATCATGTTGTATTTAGTAAGACTAGAGACTGAGACTTAAACATGTCAAGGAAATGTTACAGAGGTCATAAATCAAGTGAAAATGAGCGTGTTCTCAAACGCTTCTATTATTACCAGGTTTCTTTTTGCAACCAAAATAGTCACGCACTGCTGGCTGGCAGAAAGAGCTGAGGTTCAAGGCTTTAGCCCCAGAGGCTACATCTATCTTTTATATACCCTGTGTGCGTATAACCCACTCTCCTCTTGTCTCTGATTGGCTTACTCCAGCCAGTCATCACTCCTCATGTCTAGACCCAACCAAACCAACAAATGAAGGCAATGAGTACTCACCAATCAGGGTAAGGAAGGATGTGCTTCACTATCGTTGGAGAAAAAAAAAAACACAACCTGCTCTACTTAAAGATAAATGTCGTTTGGGATTTATAAGTGGTTACATGCAATGCAGCATGAAAAATAAATATGTACCTGCCCCATGTATACCATGCAACACAGCAGCACTCACGCTATAACATCAAGTTACTGAAAACTTTGCATTTATATTTCAGTTTCATGAATTATCTCTACTCTCTCCCTAAAACGGTGGAGTATACCACTTTTAGTTTAATCCAAGGGCATTCTGAGTGGGTCTTTTTTATACTTGGATCAAATAATGCATGCACATTATTCATGATGTGATTTTTGACAACATGGTTTGCCAGTAGGGTGAACCTAAAAACATGTGGGAAGTGTTAGCTAAGTTGTCACTCCAAAATAAGAAGTGGTGAAATCAGTATTCGCTCACTTTAAATCTAAAAAAGAATTAAAAAAAACAAAATGTTTGGGTTTCCGTCAGTTTTATTCATGACAAGACTGAAAACTGCTAATCCTGTTATTGCTGTTGTTGTGCCTATAGGTGTAGATAGGTAAAGTTCACATACCTCTACATGTCATTTGCCATTTGTTGCTAAAATAGCTTAAAGGTTAGAGTACAGAAAAACGCAAAAAGCACAGTCAAACAGCAGCAGCTTTTATAACATAAATCAAAGCACTTGTTACACATCTTAGCCTCTTTTAATGTTCCATGCAGACAAAGTGGCGATACTTCCAATCTAAGATTTATATGCTTGAATATGTATTTAATTAAAAGTGGCAATAAACCCATTTAAAAGTAGTATAAATGTAAAAAACCCTAATAAAAAATGTAAAAGTACATGATAAATTTAAAATGTATTCAAAGTTCATGCTGAAAAATGGATGTGATGTGTTATTATAATACTTATTACATCATATATCTGGTGTTTGCACATTGCAGATGTTCAAGCAGGGCTAATTGAAACGTTTGCACATACTGCCGACAATTTAATCCATGAGGTTAACATTTATAACAAAGATTTAAATCGAAAATTCAACCTGAAAATTAACTGGTGTACATAAATAATACAAATGTAGTGAAGCTAGAAAGAAAATGTTTGCCTCTGAAATGTAATGCGGTGTAGGTACACAATAGCACAACATGCCACTACTGCTGTTTGCATTATGCAAATATGAGAATATAAAAGATGTATTGTAGTGATATTTTGTAAATGATCATACAGTTTATTTTTAAATAAATCATGCCATCAGCTCTCATACTGAGTGTATTAGAGGTTAAAAGCACATTATTTCCCTTTAAAATGTGTAATGCTAAAAAGCATAATGCGACTCTACTCAAGAAAAGTGTAAACACTTCAAAAGAAATGTAAGCACCGTAATGTGCCTGTTATCAGAACGGGTATTACACAGATCCCTGATAATGGGAAAAAAGTTTTTTGTTTTTTTTTACATGTTCAGTTTTCATACCTACTGCCTGAGGGTATCGGCTCCTACTCTTTGTACAGGATGTGGTCCGGGTCTCTGGTAATTTCAAGGCCCTCCCTTCTCACTGTCTCTTCAAACATCTCTTGGATGAGACGAGAGGGAAAAGATGGGGCCGGCATGCCAATTATGTTCCCTGCCCTTCTGATCAGATTTTGAAGTTGTTATCTGAGTTTAACGGACTGGTTACCAAACCAGCTTGTTATGCCGTACTTGAGCAAAGGTAGTTTGTATTCTCTCCTGTGGTCAGCCCATCCTCAGCTGCATGGCAGCCACAGGGGAATGAAAACAACCCATAAAAATAATTTGTCAGTACCACTTGACACTTGGCTTGGCATCTCTCTCACACATAAATACACATACACAGAAGATAATCCAATGCACCCCTGGAAATGACTCCCCCAGCACAGATTCACAAACACACACACTGCTGGGAAGGTAAGTCAATAATATCTCAATCTTCTACCGACTGCTGCCCCTCCAAACTGTGCTACATTGACCTGAAGAAATTCTCAGTATGGCTCTCAGTGACAGGGATTACAGCTTCTTGACTCAGATGGGAGCAGACGGTGCCAGTGCAGCCTCAGTGCCCCTCAAGGTGCCCACAATTCCTCCTTGGATTAAGTGACACGCGTGTATCCCGGCAGTCCTCGAACACAGCAGTCGAGGCTCCGTTAACATTACGCGAACAAGTCCCCCATCTTTACTCGGGAAAGGAGAAAAATTGAATTTCCATGATCTATTTATTCATTCATGAAAAGGCACAAACAAGGACAAATCTTGTGGAGTGCGTGTCCTTGTTTGGCGGCTGTTCATGAATGAATAAACAGAAACAAAGAAAAATTTCTTGTCTTGGTTTCGCTCCCACTGGTGTATTGGGTGTCAGGTCAATCAGTTTAGCATGGATTTTAATAAATTGGCTCTAAGTGCGGTTTGAAATGCCGTTATTATCGTGGATTTTTTATGAAGGTGGATTTCACAGGTTATCAAAAAAGAATTTTCTCTAAAATTATCCAAGTATCACAGCAAGCAACTTTATCAGACAAGTTAAAGCTGATAAACCTCCAAAAACAAAGAAATATTAGACAAGCTGCTTCTAGAAAAAAGTGAATAATACTACTGGGAGACTTGTGAAATAGGCTGACTTACCATCTGTTTTAAGTTTATTGCAGGACACATTCTGAGACATGGATCTAATAAACTTAGGTACAACATCAAGTTGGATGTATGCAGATTGTACCCACTGATTCATGCCCCACAAGGCATCACTTCCCACGATATTTCGCTCCATACTACAGCTTCCTTAAAAACAGCTAGAGCTATCAATCTTGTGCTGCCACAGCTCAATAAATTACGTTTTTTATTAGAATCCCAAACATCAGGTTTGCTTTTTCCCACTTTGTCACCCATATATTTTTGATCAGCGCATTATCTCCCGCTCCTTTCCCATTCATCGGGTTTGCAGATGTAGACCTTATGAACAGACACGTTGTAAGATGGTCTTTCTAAATTTCTTTCCCGGGCTGCTTTTAGTCACACATTGTTATAACGGCCAACTTTGAAGCCCTCGTTGTGTGCAATATTAAAATCTGTTTTCCAGCCATGACCAAAGATATTGCCTCGGTTCTTTTTCTTTGGATGTCTTTCATCTGCGACAGTACAAACGCATATAGTGTAGCTTATGCTTAAAGTTACTCTGTATGTGTCTACTTGTGGAAGCAGTTTAAACATGTTAAAAGTAATGAAGCTTTTTCTTTTAAATTAAGACTTTCAATCGGTCACATGTAGCTGCACAGAAAAAAACTGCTGTCAAGCTAAATGACCTCATTAAAGATATTTGCTGGCATTGGAAATAATCTGTGATACTGAAGCTTGTGTCTCATCTGATTTGTTTTGTTGGACTGTTTGCACAAGAGTAAAATTAATTCGTTCAGGTTAGGAAAATATCACGTTTTAGATTAAAATGCAACATTAAACACATACTTTTCTATCATCTTAAGGAAATGACATGCCTCTTATATATCTTTTTTCATATGCGGCTTTAGATTTTTATAGGTCATCATAACAGCTAGCACAAATGATTTAAGGAGCGTCTTAATTAAATATGGTTTACTCAGGCATTCAAGAAAATAACCCTATCAAGGACAGTTCTTCACCACTGGCGACACACATGTGGGTGGTGTGTGGAAACAGAGCTGAAGACCCCCAGCTACAGCTGGAGCATCGCTGAGAAACTGGCCCCAGGACAGACTGAAGTGGAAAGTCTTTGTTGCTGCCCCACATGCCAGATAACTAGATCGAGCATTCAAAATTAACCTTATTTCCTTGAATTTCCCCGAGTGTATTTTTTCTTCACACCACTATTGGAAAAATATAACCAAATAATTTACTACAACCTTAGCAACCACTTTGCTACTGATTATTGCCAACAGGCAATACTCAAATGTCTTCCTCCAACAGTATTTATTTAGAAAATCATGTGAAACTAAAGTCTATTACATCAAGACCTTTAGAAGCTGCCCTTGAGAGTTTACAAACAGCATATGTACCCAACTAATTAGCAATATTTTTCCTGAAGAAATGGAGCTGTTTTAATAAAACTCTTCCTCATCTTGTAGATTTAAAAAAAAAAGAAGGGAAAAACATTCACTTCCTTTACATTAAGTAGTTAACTTAAAAAAACAAGGATGTGGCCGGATCATAAGCATTGGGAATTCAGATCATACACCACTACCTGCATAATTAATAAGAAACATAATGGATGTAAAGGAAGTCCTCTCAGATGTCTCAGCTAGTGTTTTAATCAATTAAATAACACATAATCCCAAAGCTTCCCTCCACTGCAGTACGATAAACACGGGCAACGAGACAGACAACACTCATTTCCTAATGTGCATATGTTAGTGACTGTGCTAATGTGCTCCTGTGTGTGTTTCCCCAGAGGGAGACAGCGGGGGACGCATCCGAGTCAGCTCTGTTGAAATGCATCGAGGTGTGCTGTGGAAGTGTTCGTGACATGAGAGCCGCAAACCCCAAAGTGGCAGAGATCCCCTTCAACTCCACCAACAAATATCAGGTACTGCATGAGACTAATGTCGCGTCATGGCTTTGTGCTTGAACTGATGAGGAAAATGAACACAAGTTTGAAATGTATTACTGTGCATCCGTTTTTTTTTTAATACATACATATATTAAGCAACCTAAAAATGTAATAGAGTAAATGTTATGTAAATAGATAATGTTGCTGACAAGCCATCCAAATAACAGTCCAAACTTGAAAAACAAGGAGGAACAATCTTACATTTATGAAAGCTGCACTCTAATATGTTATCACGTAAAACCAATTGCTTTTCTGTCAGTTTTTGTATTAAAAATCTCCTTTTACAGCGTTTTAAGAATCTAGATTTCTTATGTAGTCGGTGTGAGCTACACCAAAGACTACACCAAACCGAATAATGTCATAAAAGACAAGGACGAAGTCTTTAATATGTTGGTATGTGTTGCAGTTTCAATGCTAGAGGTTATTCCTCTATTTACATTAAATAATCTTTCACAACTCTGTCAGTGCTGTGGTGAGTTTTGCACACAGATTTCCAAGACATCCATGAAGGGGAAAAAAAGAAATTTTTCCTTATATGCAAGGACTAAATCATGCATATTCATTATTTAACCTTTTTCTACTGAGGGAAGGCAGCCTGAACATGTCTGCTCTTTTACAGAGACACCCTGCTTAAAATTCACACTGCTGCACGCATTCATACTTGGAAGCTGCCCAACAAGCCACAAATGCAGCATTGTTGGTCACAGGAAAAACTGTTGCAGCATTAAAGCCCTGCAATGTGTTTTATTTATGTTAGAAAGATACATCAGGATTATGAACTGGCTTGGCAGGGATACTAAGAACGTGCTCTGCTGTTGCCTTTCAATGCACAGAAATCCCATTTGTAAATTTATTGTATGTTGAATATGCTATTGAATTGTAAATTGCTTGGAAACCTGCTTATAAACAGTGCCTG
Organism: Hemichromis elongatus; assembly: GCA_015108515.1. NCBI lineage: Eukaryota > Metazoa > Chordata > Actinopteri > Cichliformes > Cichlidae > Hemichromis > Hemichromis elongatus. The sequence continues at coordinate 37,965 of VUQR01001050.1, forward strand.
AATCACATGCTGTGAGAAGAACAGGTGAAAAGACCTGATGTTTATTGGATGTACATGTTACGTTCCCTTAAAAGGGTCCAGGCGATTGGGAGAAAGTAACAAAATGTGTCCGGGTCTAAAAGAGGAGACAGAGAGGCAAAAGGGTTAAATTAAAGAGTTCTATTAAGGCTTCGATTAATAGCTGAACTAAAAGAGACGGACAAGCTGCTATCACCGTTTAAAGAAAACCAAAACTCAAGCGTTGGTCAGTGAACTGAAAAGTAAGTCAAAAAAAGATTAATGACCAAACATACTCCTCTCCACCGAGCAGGAGCAAACAACCACCAAAAAACAGCTCATTAGCTGCAAACACCAAAACACAAGCTTACTAGCTGCAACCACTCACATGGCACTGTGGCACCAGAGCTCCCCTTTCTCTGCCTTTAAATAGCTTTAATTACTGATGTGAACCAGCTGTACAAAAGAAAGAGGTGGCACCTAAAGCAGGAGAGATGGTAGACCACGCCCACACGGGTAATTTCAGGAGGAGGCCCTAATAGGGCCGTAACAGTACATCACTAATTAAAATTTGCCATCACGCTAGACAAGTCAAACATTTACCAAGGTAGTGTCTTATGAGACTGAGCAAAGACAAGCATCTTCTGCATTTTTATTTTTTCAACAAAGTGGATTACAATTTTTGACGAGAAGCTATTATTGAATGAAAATTTTCTTGATATTGAACACACATTTCCCATACAGTAGCTGTAGTAGAGAGGCAGTTGTGAAAGGTTTTACGTTAATCTACATGCTTTACTCCGTCTTCTAACAGTCAACACCATCAGAGCCAAAAGTTAATGCTGAACTATATGAAGCCATCACGCAGAGCATTAACACCTTGCTCAAGGGAAGTGCAGAAATTAACGCGCAGAGATGTGTGTTTGCTTCGCTTTTCCATACCCAGTCTTTCCCACCTTGTGTGGAGATTTGAACATATGAATTACACAGCAGCAATGTTGAAGCAAACAAAGTACTTCCTGCATGCATCGTGTGCACCTGTTCCCTGACTTAAAATAGGCACGTCTGTGTTAGGGGAGGGGAAATAAAGCAATTTTGCTCTGGTTTTCTGAGATTAGATATGTTGTGACTCAGATACAAATTACCTTGGGGAATGTGTGTTTGAGTGTGTGTGTGTGCGTGTGTGAGTGAGGGAGTGTGTACACACAAACTACTGTAGGTATGGGGGAAGGGATAATGCAAGGTGCTACACCAGAGGAATACATGCAACTGGGTAAATGAATGCTCCTTCAACATAAGGCATACATATGACTTTCAAGGTACACTCAGTCAATTCAATCTCGAGAAGACTGTTTTTTTTTTTTGTTTTTTTAACCAACAACAATGAACCACATGTGCACATTGTTTTTAAAGCAAATCCCACATTGTCGTGTCCTCACATTTCCTCCTATGCGTTTTCTTCTAGCTCTCTATCCATGAAGTGGAGGACAATCCCTCTGGTCATATTCTGGTCATGAAGGGAGCTCCCGAAAGAATCCTGGACAGGTTGGTTAATCAATAATGGATCGATTATATGTCTCAGTAGGAAAATAGCACAAAATTTGACTCGTTTTTCATTTATGTTTCCTGTTGTGTTTGTGGTTGCAGGAAAAAAAAGACTCTATCCAGGCTGTTAATTTTCTATATATTGCTTTGTTACTTTCAGTGAAAAGATTAAAATCTAGCAACGTAATAAGACTGAATAGTTTGGTCTTTTTTCATAGGCCTTTTTAAAAATATGGCAGCAATATCCTTTAATTTGTTTTCATTCATGCATAATATTTGGTACAGGTTAAGAAAACGTAACATTTATGCACCCACAGTTATTTTTGGCACTCTTTAACAGTCCCACTGTTCAAGATGGCAGGGCGTAGAGTCACAAGAGGCGGGCAGTAGATCAGCGGTCCCAAACCCCCCGGGCCGGTCCGTGAGTCGTTTGGTACCGTGCCGCGAGAGTTGAGGCTCAGGTGTGAGATTTATGGTTTTCAGGTTTTTTATCGGTTTTTATCATTTTTATCGTTAAATCTGTTTACCCGGGTCCTTTCCTGTGTGTTGTGTATAAATTTTCTTTTTTTGGTACCAGTACTGGTTTTATTTTGTTGTATTTATCCGTGACATCTTATTGTCGGACATAAACCGGTCCGTTGGGGAGGAAAAAAGGGTTGGGGACCGCTACTGTAGATGATTAGGGGAAGAATGTGAAGTTAAATGAACCTGAATGAACATTTTTTCTTATGCCATCATGTTGGCATTATTTCACTGAAACTAAACGTCTTTTTTCCCTTTATTTGAAAAAAATGATAATAGTTGATTTATAAAACAACAACTTGGTGGTCGGGATGAAAAAAGTTTGAAAGCTATTGCACTTAACAGCTACTTTTGGAGCAAAAAGTTCCACCCGGGGGTAAGTACTAACTGCAGAGGTCCCTGAGGAACTGCATACTTTCAAAGCTTTCTTTCTGCTTGCATTCGCACTGCTAATGGGAACTCTAACGTGATGTAATAGCTGGCCAGCGGTTGGTAATGCAACATCACCTCTTGTTTTTGGTCCTTTGTTTTCTTGTAATCCTGTTTGAGCAGCTTCATTTTCTTTCTGCATTGCTTCACTGTGTGGTGGATGCCTTGTAGCAAGTTGAAGGGAATTGATTTTTTTTTCTTTACGTTTGTCTCTGACAAGTCAAAATCTTGTATTTCCTTCTTTTCATATAGGCACAATAAAGCCTGGATGCCACTGTCAGTTTATTTCTTTGTGTTATTTTCCCCACTTTACGGTTAATAAGAGTTGTTGTATGAGAGTACTGTTTTATCGTGGTTTTAAGGTTTATATATGTGAGCTGTCAGCTCTGCATTCATGTGTTTTACCAGTTATTGTATACTTACGTCACTCCCTAGGAGTTCCCGTTTACGCTAAGAAAGTATCTACTTTTAAAAGAAGCAAACAAAACAAAACAAAACCCTAAAAGCAGAGTTGTGAACTACAGGGGTCTCCAGTTTATGCTGTACAGACACAGAAAAAAAGAGGGCGCTACATGTCAAAGTTTGGAGTATGATTAACTTCCTGCTGTCCACATCTCTGCCTAATTATGAGATAAAGCGCTCCTCCAGTGTGTGCATATACTTTGTATGTAACAGTGGTGCAAAAGTACACCCAACTCGATGTTGACATGTTGTTGTTGGCTGATAAAAAACAATTTATCCTTTGAAAGGCACAAACCTTTTTGACACCACATATCATATCGTCCATTTAGCTGGAGCTCATCCTGTTTATGTAATTCAAACACACTGATTATTGTAAGCACCATATTTGTAAATTTGTTATTCATTGTTTAACAGGTGCAGCACCATTATGATACAAGGCCAGGAGGAGCCTATGGATGAAATGTGGAGAGAGGCTTTCCAAAGTGCCTACATGGAGCTGGGTGGACTGGGAGAAAGGGTGCTCGGTACGTTTATCTAGTTGCACCAAATAAAAGCAGTCTGCTTGGGAATAGGTGGAGAGGAGAAACAGTTGGACACAGCACTTACTTTTTATAATCGCCTTGGTACACAGGGTAGTTTGCCCTAATGTCCCCATAAAGGTAAAGAATGCTTGCACTGCAAC
>VUQR01001050.1:41621-58728 GCA_015108515.1 Hemichromis elongatus
ACTGCAACATTTTCTTAAAAAAAAAAAAAAAAACAGAAGTTTTTGGCTCTTGCTCTGGATTACAGCTGACACAGAGCAAAAACACTTATAACCAATGTTACACAAAACATTAGACATATTTATTTGCAGTGTTTAAAGATATATCAGTTGAAAAATTCAGCAGTAAAATGCAGCACGTTTTAGGTTAAAGGAAGAAATCATTACTGGAAGTTCAGCTTTCGGTGTTTCTAAAGTGTTCGGCATTCTGACTCTGTAAATGTCATCATTTTGACAGCCAAGGAGAAAACTTACCTGGCATCTTTTAAAAAGTGCCATAGGTAATAATTATGTGCTATCATCATTTTGTTAGAGTAGGCGTCACAACAGTGGAATATGGAATGGTGCCATTTTAGAGTGAAACTCCTGAAATTGTGTAAATTAGTGTGTCTCAGTTATGCCTTAGGTGATAATGATGATGGGTCGGGTGCTTCTCCCGTTTTAGACTGAGTGTGGTGTTTCATCCAAAGTATCTCACTCTGGGCGATTAGAGAGATGTATATGACTGAAGCGATGTGTATCATGAATTAATAAAAATGCCTGTTTCAATTTGTATTTCAAATCTGCGACCTCTGAATCTGAATGAGCATATGGAAATGTACAGGATTATTGCAACCACGTGTATTTTCGGAAGGTGTCTTTCTTACATAAATCTTACTCACATTTCCTTAAAGAGCTTAACTGTAAATAGCAGCAGTAACAGTAAAGTCCACCATCAAAAATCTGTATTGTTTATTGTTATATGTTTCTTGGGGCTCATAAAAAATCCTATCCTCGTTTCAAAGTTAAAAATATGTTTCCCTCTTTTTTTTTTCAATAGCTGCAGTGTACTTTGAGATTTCATTTCAGTCTGTTATGAACAACCACCTCACTGATCTCTCTCCTCTTCCAGGCTTCTGCCACTTGAATCTATCCTCATCTCAGTTCCCCCGAGGATTCACCTTCGACTGCGACGACATGAACTTCCCCACTGAGCAGCTCTGCTTCCTGGGTCTCATCTCCATGATTGATCCGCCGCGTGCCGCTGTGCCTGACGCAGTGGGTAAATGCCGCTCTGCTGGCATCAAGGTAACTCTTTCCACAGATTCATTTATAGTACTTCCTGATACTCCTTTCCCCCTGGCTTCATTCATCAAGCTTTTTTAAAGAGGGGATTTGCATGTCAAATATCTTTTCAAATCACACAGTGAAGTCCAAATGACAACTGATCACTTCTCAGGACCATGACCGATCATGACCAATGGACAAATTAGTTCAGGCACGGCACAAAGACAAGCTCGGACGCAATCCCAACAGATCAGCTGGTGTCAGTGTGGGCTGGCACTGACATCAGACTTTTTGCCAGAAGGCTCAGCTAGCCTTCTGGCAAAACCCACACGGGGAATGCTATTTTAAGCTGCTGTGAGCTGTTGGAAATGTTCTGCATCTGCAAGCGACTTTGCAGTCCACCTTCATAACAGGTCCTCCTTTCATGTATGCTGTACATGACTTATTCACTGTTGTAAGTGATGCCTGCTCTCTACTACAGTCATAGTGCTGATCTCCCCACTTTACGCTTTCCACATAGCTTGTGTAGAGGTCACAGAACAGCAGGCTGCTAAATATAAATCACTGCAGATGGAAAAACCCATCTTCTTTTGACTACGACTATAGATGAAAATGCTTATAACTTATTTTGCATAAACACTTTGAAGGCTGGCTGAAGTAACCGAAGTTTGAGTTTAGAGTTTGCTCTGTGGTTTGACAGCGCTGCTGCTGCAGGTGTGACTATCTGTGGGTAAGAAGTGACTGACAGTTTTACGGATAAATAATGGTTTTGGGATGAAGAATTTAAAATAATTGGCAAATTGAATTGTTGGCGTTAAAATAAAAAAGCATGGTAGGCAATAAAGAATGAGCTGAATATTTTCTGATAGCAATTTGTAAAAGGATCCCATTTAGCTAAATGCAGATTCAGTGATTTACTGCAAATTGTCATTATATGTTAATCGACTCCAAATACACAAAGCAGATTTCTTTTTTTTTCGTCAGAAAAGTAATAAGCCAGGCCGCAGGAAGGTTAAACAACTTCCAGCAGAGATAAAAATGGAGAATAAGGGGAATGAGGCGTTCAAACTCAGGGGAACAACTACAAATATGGGAAGAGGATTTTGCATGTTTAATTTCAGGTATAGTAGTTATCACGCTTCTTTTTGAAAGACACCCTGTAATTGGCTTAAGAGTGAACTAGAGGCAGAAGTGACTGAAAATGGTGCTATATTTATTTTTGTAGAAAACAGTTGGAAAGTTTGTTTAAAAAAAACATATCTGATAAAAAAAAAGTTTACGACAGTTTTAGTTGAACATATAGGCTTTGTTTTGACTGAGGCATGGGGACATGTATAAAGCTATAGCTTTGTTTTAAGTGGCTCTAAAACATATAAATCTAGGTATAGTTTACATTATGAATTACAGTGTAAGATTTTCATATTTGCTCTTTATCAAAATAGTTAAAACCTACAGGAAATGATCCTGTTTCTAAACAGTTTCTAATAATAAATAATCCAAAATATACTAACTTTAAAATTATCCAGGGAAATATAATGTTTGTAGCTGCACAGTTGGGTGATTTGTTGGACAAGGATGGAAGGTTTGTCGTTTTGCCTCTGGATGACACCACAGTGGATTTTAAATCAAACAATCATGATGGGATTGAAGTGCCTTCGAAATTGGAGTACTGTGTATAAAAACGACTGTATTTCCTAAACAGTTAATGTAACACTTTTGGTCAAACCCTTGAAGTTGAAAGTCTGCACTTTAATCACTTCTTGATTATTTGATTTGAAATTCACTTTGGTGGTTTACAGAGGTAAAACTACAAAAACCGTGTCTTTGTCCAACACACTATGGACCTGTTTCTTTAAATACATTTAGCTGGATGTTAAACTTTCTTTGTGTTGTGTAATAACATTGTGTGTGATGTTTAGTTTACCTTTATGAAGCAGATGTTAAAAATAAGCTAAATGTACCATATGAACAGTACATATGGTTATTTTCCACATTTCCTTTATAGCAGTCTATATATATCCAAGTTAAATGTATACTTATATAAACTTACCTTTTTTTATTAGTTTTATAACTTTCCTTTTCAACAGCTCCTCATCGGGGAACTGATTATTTTCCACTGGGTGACTTTGAAAGAATAGAAAATAATCTCCATTATGCAGTATGTTCTTTTGTCACTTCTGTGATGAAATGAAAAGTGGGCTTCTTAGCAAAGTCTGCATCTGTCAGTTACTTTTTATTGGAAGATTACAAAGGATCGATGATACTCGAACTAAACAATAGACATAAATACGGTGCCTAAAACCGGCATAAGAATTGTTACCATCTACAGGTGTGCTGAGGATTGACTAAAGTGGATGAATAGGTTTTTTGGGAATACGAGCATTTCAATTCACAGTCACCGACTTCTGTACTTTGCTTTTGCCCCAAAACAATGATTTTGATGGTTTTTCTTTGTACACTCATACTAGTTTACCTATGAGAACTCACACATTTAAGGTTTTTATGAATTTACTGAACCTTTAACCCCTAATAACCCCACTCCCTCCCTAACACATCTGCATGAATTATGTGCCTGTAGTGCCTATACTAAACTGTAGCTTAGGAATGCTCTGACACATGACATACAGATGAGATACAGTCAGGCTTCATGTGACTTACGGGGACCTTCTGTCCACGGTCAGGTGATCATGGTTACCGGAGACCACCCAATCACAGCCAAGGCCATTGCTAAGGGTGTAGGAATCATCTCTGAGGGCAATGAAACGGTTGAGGACATCGCCGAGAAACTAAACATCCCTCTGAGCCTAGTTAACCCCAGGTGCGTGTGTGTGTGTGTGTATAAAGGGAGGTTCTGGCTGTGTGCTTGAGCATCTAATAGTAAATGTCTGTGTAACTGTGAGAGTGGTTCAGTTTGTGAACCATGTTGTGTCTTCTGGATGTGTTGTACATGTAAAGTAGAAGCAGTTGATTTAAATAAATAAATAAAAAAAGATACCAGTCGCATATCTTTTCATTCAAAAGTGTAGCGTAAAGATAAGAGAAACAACTTTGTTACCTGTGTCTGAAGGTAATAAAATCTGCCTGCTAGGACCTCTGAAGGTCACTAAGCTTAAAAGAAACATCTCTTTAATGGATCTCGATCAGACAGCTTCTCTACTTCTAAGATTATGCCTCGAAATTTTGATAAAGCTTATATTTAGGGCTGGATTAAATGCAGGCTGCCGGTAGCTTCCCGGCATTTTTTCCTTGCATTTTTTCCTTGCTCACCTTTTTTCACCTTTATGTGTTTATACACTGCTCTAACCCTTATTAATCTCTGGCTCTCTTCCACAGTGTGACTTTTGTCCTCTGTCCCTCCCCCAGCCAGGTTCTGCCAGAGGTTTCTTCCTGTTAAAAGGAAGATTTTCCTTCCCACTGTCTCCAAGTGCTTACTCATAATGGATCCTCTGACTGTTGACTTTTCTCTCCATTGTAGTTGTTATAGTAGACTTCTATTACATGCAGTCAAGTAGTCTGTGTAATGTGTAAAGCACTAATAATAATCATAATAATAATAATGATAGCTTTATTTGTATAGCACAGTTACAAAGTGTTTCACAGTTTGAATAAAAGCCACACACTGAAGTTAAGTAAGTATACATATACAAGTATACATACCATATGGTTTTCCAGCATACACACATACATGCAAATAGTTCCAAACTCTGGCCAAAAATAAAAGGGATAAATTAAGGGAAACTTTTTAAGCAGTCGTTTAAAATAAATAAGGGCGTAAATAGGAAGATTTCAGCAGATACGCAAGGCCTCCCTTCTCTCAGCAATTTAACTTTTCGCACCATTATTATTATTATCATTATTATTATTTATCTACAATCATAAACAATGTGCTCTAGACAGAAACAGAAATTTTGACCAGGATATCCAGTCACTACACAGGAAGCACCCCAAGAAATTGCAGCCTTTTCCCACATATAATAATCGGCAGTCTAGTAGATGGGTTTTGAAATAATAATGTAGTATAGAAAATCTTGACGACAGTAAAAAGTAAGCATGTAGTTGGAGACTCCAGGAGGCTAAATTACTTCCCCGATAATTTATTTTCCATATAATAGAAAACAGCAAATTTTCATCATTAGACTTTTTTTGTGTGTAGATTAGACAAAGGACATATAATGCAAGCTTTGGATTTGCTGTTTGGTTAATTTTCTTCCTTTCAGACATATCTCCTAAATGTCAAACTGTTCCTTTAAGACACAGAGCCTGGAAATGTATGTTTCTCTCCGCTGCATTTGTGTGGTTGCCTAACAATGACAAACTTGAGGGAAATGTCATTACCACCCACCCAACCCGCATAATTGTACCTGCTTGTGTGTTTCCCAGGGATGCCAAGGCGTGTGTGGTGCATGGGTCCGACCTAAAGGAGATGAGCTCTGAGTACCTGGACGACCTGCTGAGGAACCACACTGAGATAGTGTTCGCCCGAACCTCTCCCCAGCAGAAGCTCATCATTGTTGAAGGCTGCCAGAGACAGGTCAAGGGTCAGACATGTGTGTCTGTGTGAGTGAGAGAGAGAGTGTGTTTGTGTGTGAATGTGTGGTCTTTTTGAGAGCTTAAAGCTGAATTGCAATGGGTGGCGTTTATATAGATGAATGCAGGCATTTGGGTGTTTGTGATAAAGACTGAATGAATACTTGAATGTGCCTGTTTATGTCTAAGTGTGGAGGTATGGTTGAATAAAGGTGTGTGTGTGTGAGTGTGTGTGTGTGTGTTTGTGGTTCCTGCCATTTAATACTGAATTCAATTGTCAGTGTGTGTGTTTGTGTGAGTGTACTTGAGCTGTTTTTTTTTAGTGCAGGTGGTTGAATGGATGAATGCAGGCTTTTGTCCTCATGCTCATTTATGTGTGTGCGCCTGCTACGGAGGCCTGTTTGTGTGCGTGAGATGCATGGGATTAACTGTATGTTAAACTCATATTAAACCCTATATATGTGCCTTAAACTAAATGCTTAGCTTTTATGTGCAAAACTTTAAAATGATGTGTTCGTGCACTCATTCACATCCCCATATATTGAGGTCATGCTACAATTCACCCTGGCTCACTCACTCTCACTCCTCGTGACTGAATGACTGCAACTCAATTCCATTTTTCATTTAATCTCCCCAGAGCTGCTTTGAAAAGACATTATTAAGACAGAAGGGGCGGGTGGGGGGGAAGAGTGGAGAGAAAGGCTTTAAATCACGGTACTTATCTTTCTCCTCTTGACACTTTTTGTTCGCTGGTCCTTGTGGGTACAGGGGGCGATCGTGGCTGTGACAGGCGATGGCGTAAACGACTCTCCGGCGCTGAAGAAAGCCGACATCGGCGTTGCCATGGGGATCGCCGGTTCTGATGTGTCCAAGCAGGCGGCTGATATGATCCTGCTGGACGACAACTTTGCCTCCATCGTCACCGGAGTGGAGGAGGGTGAGTGTGGGGGAAAGGCAGGGTGTCAGACTGGAGGCATAAAAGGAGAAAATTATAGAGGAGGAAACAAAGAGGGAAAGAAAACACTGGGGGGAAAAAAAAGTGAGTCAGTGAAATAAAGGGATCAAGAATTTGAAAAAAAAAAATATATATTCCCCCTGAAAGCTCTTTTGTTATTTAGCACTAAAGACCAGAGATTTTCTATTTCGAATGAAAAGCAGTTTATGTGAGCAGAACTCTGGTAGTGTATGCTGCAATGTAGAGATGAGGGTAGGACTCAGTCAAAAAATTAACTTTCAACTAATTTACAAGTTTTTTAACATTAACTTGAACACAACAAAAATTTTAAACAGATAAAATCAACAAGAATATTAATTTAAAAAAAAAGACTTTACTCAGTACTATGTAGGTCTCGCACTGAAAGGACTCTGAGAAGTTTGAGTTAAGATTAAAAAAAAGAGGAGGGAAAGGAAAATGTTCAAATGTGATGTATTAATAAAGAACATTTGGAGACCCGAAGGACAGATTTTGACCTACAGTTTTCTCAGGAATACTTGTAATTTGACATGTCTTTGCTCTCAAGGATTTGACTTGAGATTTAACCTTAGATTTGCTTTGAGAGACTGATATTTAATTTAGCTATGGATGTTTAATATGGTCTTAGATTTAAAAAAAAAAATCTACTTGTATTATGGATATGCTGATGAAGGGGTCAGAGTGACCTTCATTTAAATAAGAAAATTCACCAGGCCTTGACCCACCTTAAAAGACAAAATTCAAGCTATAACAGTGTAATATTTCTCCCAAATTTAATTAATATTAATATATTAATACATACCGATTTTCCATCAACACTTTTTTTCTTTCTTGTGTTTTCGATCGCTGCAGGTCGTCTCATCTTTGACAATTTGAAGAAGTCCATTGCGTACACATTAACCAGCAACATCCCAGAGATCTCGCCTTTCCTCCTCTTCATCATTGCGAGTGTTCCTCTTCCTCTGGGAACGGTCACCATCCTCTGCATTGACCTGGGCACAGACATGGTGAGCACCGAGGAAACAAACTGAAATAACCCTTCGCAATAACACCACAAATAGTTTCCTTGACCAACTTTTTGAGCCACAATCCCCACAAGCCGAGAGAAATCCAAGCAAAAGCTCAGTCTTAACATAATTAGGCATTTGCTTTACAGCTGTTTCTATTCTTAGATGCCTTTGGAACAATTTATAGTTTAAAAGTGTTTATTTTAAACACTTTTTAAAATTTCCAATTTTGATTTTGTGATATTTCTTAAATAGAGTGCAGTTTTTAGTGCATTTGGACTCAACTTGACAGCACTAATACTTTGTAAGTAACTTTGACTTCATAGCTTCATTTGCTATCACCTGAAGATTTATCTCATCAGTATATTTGTCTGTGTCTTTTCTCAACTTAACTGCTTCAGGATTAACATCACTCATTTGGACTGAATCAAATCTTTCTCCCTCTCTCCAGTTAACTATGCTAAGCAGCTGCAAGTGAGTGACTTCATGACAAATTCATAATCTTGTTGCATCAGCCCAAAGATAATGCGAGTGTGAATTTTCTCAGAGTCACAGATGGAAATTCAATGCCTAAAGCCAGTCATAAGACTTAGTGCTTTATTTCAGCTGTAGCTGAAAGTCCAGGACTTATAGGCAACAGTTTCACAGATTTTCTCCCCTTTTTTCAGGCACGATCAGTTATTGATTGAATCATCAGCCTTCATTTGACCATTTTTGCTGTTGCCATTTTATCTTACAATGCACCATGCTGCTCATGTTCCCTTTAGGAGGACTTCAGGCAGACTTAAAAGAACTATAGCAGAAATTACTATTTGGCTGTGGTTTCAGCAGATGTAACAGAGTATTATTGCTGCTTTGCAAGTGAGCTGTGGATTTGACAAAGAGTTCTACATATACAGTGGTTTATGATTGACAAGCTCTCAGTCACATGCTCATTGGTTTAAAACACTGTCAGTCACAAGTCATTTTCACAAGCCAGTGAAAATGTCTTATATAATCCTCTTTTGATCATAATGATAACCATGGTTAATATGAATATAACGTGTTATTTGATTTGACCTGAAACTACTGACTTAGCCCACACAGTCATCAGCAAAGTAGTTTCTGAGGTCATAGCTACTTGCAAAAAGACTTATATAAGAGAAAGTGTGTTTGCAACCAAAGTCACACATTATTGACCACTAAAAAAAAAAAAAATACACTTCTGCTTTGCTTCAATTTTCAGCCTCAAAAGCTATGTCCATCTTTTACACTGTCTATGCTAACTAGCATAAGCACAAAGCTAATTAGCATATCTTACATATTGCACCTAACCAAAGCCATTTATCACGCACATTATTCATCCCACATTTGCACACATGCTGTTTACACCAATACAAATGTGCTCACAATGAAAAATGGTTAAACTGTGTATTTCACCAGAAAGCTTTGGCTACGTACCATTAGTATCCCTGCATTCAGAGACAGACATGAAGCAATCCTACAATTTGCTTGCCATAGCTGTCACATAATCCTCGTTTATTTGTCTTTTTTTTTTACATTGTTGATATGCTTCTTACAATAAAATCAATCAATCAATGCAATCACTTTCTTTAGTAGTATTGTAGTAGGCTTCAGTGCTCAGACCAATAAGTGACCAGTGAGAGCTCCATAACAAATTCAGTTTCACTTTCAGGACTGTTACACCAATACTTGTTTGAAATTGAAATTCTGCTGTTTATTTAACATTTATCATTTCTGCGTAGAACTTTTAAAACTCATATTGCAGCATAATGTTTTAGATAAATCTTTATTTATTCAGTTGTGAGCTTTCACCTGCTAAATGCGGGCTAATTTTAATGATTTATCTTCAAGAGAAGGTGCTAATTATTAGCATGCTGTATAGCTACCGGCAAGCTAAAGGTGACATTAACGAAAATGGCACTAATACTGGTGTCAAATATGAGTGCCTGAAGGTAAAAAGAAAAATGTTTGGTTTCATTTGCTCTTTCAGTTGGGGCGGAGAAATTCGCTTTTGCCTCTCCGCCGACGTCCATTTGTTCATGTAGAACAAAGACCGAGTGACAATTGCATACAGATTTACATTTCACAGCTCTAGTATTTCCAGATGCCAGTCTCTCCTTTGTATTTCTAGCAGGAGAAAAAAAAAAGAGGGTTGCTGGCACACTGCTTGCCTGAGGGGCGTAATCCATCATTACAACAAAAAAGAATCACAAAATGAATATATTCAGAAAGACTTGTTCAGTTGTGTCCATTATTTTAACTTTAAATTTTCCTGCTCTCACCCAGGAGCCATTAGTGTGCACCCGAAACTGGCTGTTATACAATGTTTCTCATGTAATCAGGTACATACATTATAAATAGTCTCCCTCTGCCAAGAAACATTTTTCCCCCACAGGTTAAAAATAAGTTTGAACTGCTTGCTAACGTTGTTAATAAAGCAGTTCAGACTTATTTTACTTGGGTGACATCAAAATTGAACTTCTTTGGTTTCCTGGCAGCAGAACAGATTTGTTCCTGTTGACAAATATTTACTCAGCTGTCTCAGATCACAGACATACTGCATTCTTTATTGGTTGAATTTCTCTTTAAAGAAGACGCGACTGAAGTTTAAAAAAAGAGAAACACACAAAAAATTTGTTCACCTGTTTTGCATATAAAAACCCTTCCCTTCAAAGTAACACGTCTTCATGTATCCAGTAACTGCTGGTGGAGCGAACAGCTGGATGTGAGCTTTGAAGAGTAGGACTAGCCAAAAAAAAAAAGTACTCAAGAAGTGTTTATTGTACAGTACAAAAGTGCAGAAATTTACAAATTTCCAATGGTGGTAAAGCTGTTAACAGCTTGTTAACAGCGACGTTCCACTCCAAGCTACAGGCTGGAGGGCTCTGCTGAGATTTAGGAGTGACAATCAGCACTTGGAGTCTGTTAGGATTATTTTTAGCAAGTTGTACCATGCAGAAATGGATGCTTATCAAAGCAAGATGTAGCATACTTAAGAATGCTTCAACACTGAGACTTAGTTTTTACACATGTACTTTTAAAGGTGCAAAGAAAGAAAGAAAGAAAGAAAGAAAGAAAGAACCTGTCTATACATCCTTCTCTCATGCTCTTCTATCCTCATCTTTTTTCACTGCTGCTGTGGGTCAGGGGAGTGTAACACCAAAACAAAGTGGATTTGTACACCACAGAGCATGCGCTCAGTTTCACACAATGCCAAGTCCACACCTCAAAGCCCTCATAAGACCCAAAGATTCCTGCCCTAAGTCACACATATTGCTCTGTTGCTTACCTGGTAAAACCAGCCAATATACGATCTTTATTACAGGGACCTTTCGAGCCTCCTGTTTTATGAATGTCTTGAAATTCACTATCCGTCTCTCTCCTCTTGTCTCTTCTCCCCTCCTCCCTCTCTGTCACTGTCTTTGCTTCTTTTTTTCCTCCCTCCATGTCGTTTCTCTCCCTTTTCTCCCTCTACTCAGAAATTGAGTGATTATATTAACAGTCTAGTCTACCCTGTGTCTGGCATTGTCATCATGCCTTTGTACAGATGCCAGAAAGACAAATTCCTGCACATTCATCGTACAGAGAGCTTAAGCCGAAGTCGTTCTGTTCTGTTCCACCCATACCCTCCAGGTTCCAGCCATCTCCCTGGCCTATGAGACAGCAGAGAGCGACATTATGAAAAGACAACCAAGAAACCCCAAAACAGACAAGCTGGTCAACGAACGCCTCATCAGCATGGCATATGGACAAATAGGTTTGGCCTCTCGTAATCTTTCAGCACTGCAGCTCTTAAACCTGAATCACTGTGACAGGCCTCTTCTTGTGAAATTTCAGCGATAATAACCATCAAAGGCATATAAACATTAAATATTGACATTTATCAGAAATTTTGGCATTTCTAACTGGCTTTGTAAATGTGTAGACACATACAGTAAAGGAAAATAGATCCAGAGGTGAGCAGATAGTCCCACAATTTTCCTCTAATTGTTGTGACATTTCGAGCAAATTGAGAGTAGAGAGTGCAACTTTTTTTTCTGCTTAATCTTGGTTGTGCTCCAGCCGTTGGAGCCTCACTTCAATGCATGCTTTTTTATCTTTGGTTTTACATGGTTTGGGAATAGTGAAAAATCAAAGACTGGCCTCGTTTTATAGGCTGTTAAATAGGTCAAACCATGACAGGGCCTGACTGGATGACATGCAATCTTAAAATTGAACATGCTCTAAACAGCCGGTAACTCATGAACTCCCATAATGTGTGCAAGATAAACACTGCTGGGGCAAAATGTTTGCAGGGCACAACAAATCACATTTACAAACCACTGCTGTGACATCACAGCCACAAGTCCTGAAAAACCTACTGATGATGTGATCCTGAGTGACACTTGGTGAATGCAACAGCAGCCCAAACCACCGCCAGTGAGGTTTGCACCACTGGCTGCAACCAGCTTCTTATCACGGACATGATGTCATAAAAACCTTAAACATAAACACTGACCTGGCAAAGAGCTTTAATGTAACAAATTCATGAACACAGTAATTAATAACTATTATTTTAATCCATGATTAGTCATTTTGAAGGTTTGGTATAAGTGAAGCCTTTTTGCTTTGAAGTAAGATGTCCATCCTGCTGAAAATGTTACGCCTACTCTGACAAAATGAATTTGCCAACATCAAATTAAAAGTCACTAATACCTATTATGGCAGTGCTCAGCTGTCTGTAGCTATTTACCTTTAAAAAAATAATGTCACAGAGGAAAAAGGGATGAAAATACATCAATCTATGCTGCTTTTTTCCCTGACAAACACTAATGGATTGAGTTACTGTAGACTCAAATTATGCACTTTGTAGGGATATAAGTCAGTATATATTGTCCAGGTTTTAGTTTAATCTCTTGTCCTGCTTGTTAATTCAAAAATACGTGTGGAAAATTGTTATGGCACACAATTTGCATAGTTGCCACGCATGTTCAAAATGTATTTGCTATCGGTGTAGGTCGACTTTGCATTTGTCATCGTAAAATGTCACATCAGTTTGCTTTACAGGATTGCATTTTTCCTACATTTGCTGGAAATGAGTAGGTGTTTCAGTATTAACAATGAAAAAATTTATCAGTGTTTAACTGGTTAACAAAGGTTAACGTAGATTAACTGTAACTACTGCAAGACAGGATTGGTTTAATATTCAGCCAGAATCATGTCGAAACCTTATTGATGGTTACAAAATGCATCTAGTTGTAGTTCAACTTCCTAAGAGACATTTAACCAAATATTAGTAGGGGTACCTACATCCCTGATCCTGTATGTGTATAAGGATAGTTTCAATAAATCATTAAAAACAAGCTACCACGAAATCCAAACCATGTATGAACTTCTCACCACAAATGTATTTGGAAAAGGATGTTTGCATTAACTAATTAACACTGACAGAATATTTACTGTGTTTTAAATGGGACAGTGATAAATCAATATTACTTTCATCTCTGAGATAACTGAAAATGTTAATTTTTATAATACCACTTATTAGAAAAGTTGGACATTGTTGGACCTTATGAACCTTTGAAATATAACAGCTATAAAATATTATATTATTTTTAGATGATCTTTATGAGTTTTTGCCTTGCTGTCTTTTGAATGTCTTCCACATTTTTAATCCAGGTATGATCCAAGCTTTGGCTGGTTTTTTCACCTACTTTGTGATATTGGCTGAAAACGGCTTCCTCCCAAGAAACCTGGTAGGCATCCGCATCAACTGGGATGACCGTGAAGTCAATGACCTGGAGGACAGCTATGGGCAGCAGTGGGTAAGGAATGGGGACTGACACTCACCAACACGACCTGAATGAATAAATGAATGTTTCCACTCTCACGCATGAGTAAATAAAATGTGTGTTTCATCCTGGCAGACCTATGAACAGAGGAAGATTGTGGAATTTACCTGCCACACGGCTTTCTTCACCAGCATTGTGGTTGTCCAGTGGGCTGATCTCATCATCTGCAAGACAAGGAGGAATTCCCTCTTTCAGCAGGGGATGAAGTAAGTGAGTGGGGTGTGAAGTAAGGGAGGTGGAAGTGCTGATGGAAGGAGGAACTGAAGCATGTCGAATCGATGCATAAATGAGAGTAGTCAGAAAGGTACTTTTATTCTTCAAAATAAAATAAAAAAAACGATTTTGGGGCTTTAATTTGAGGCTGCTAATATTGGGACCCTATCATCACTGCTATTCTCATGTTCTGTACTTTCTAACCATCTATAAACCTTTTCTTTTCTCTGATGTGCACCTTTTTTCTTCCTAACAGGAACAGGATTTTGATCTTTGGCCTGTTTGTTGAAACAGCTCTGGCTGCCTTCCTCTCCTACAGCCCTGGAATGGACATTGCCTTGCGCATGTACCCCCTGAAGTATGCTCTGCATATGCATATCTCCACTGAACTGAAAAATAACCTCTTAAAGTCCTAATAGGCTGCCATTAGCCTGTCACTCTGGACTTTCAATGTAGTCTGTGATCTTCTTAAACACCACGTTGTTATCCTTAATATTCAAAAATGGCTGCAATGAATTTAACAATTTGCACTCTGCCTGTGAGTCACCACATCTTACTTTTCCCCCCTCAGGATCCTTTGGTGGTTCTGTGGCATACCATACAGTCTTCTCATCTTCATTTATGATGAGGTCCGTAAATTTATTCTGCGGAGGAAACCAGGAGGTAAGCAGTTATTAAGAGAGAACCACGATTAAAAGATTATTTAAAGCTTATTTATCTTCTTAATAAGCCAGAATAGTAATTGTCAAGTGATGGTGCAGTATAGTAGTTGATACCCCTATCTCAACCACCACATGTGCCAAACTTTTAAAAGCTTTCCTTCTACCCTGTGTAACTCGCTCAGCCCTCCGTCCTTGTAAAAATAAACACCATAAAAGAGTAGACTGTCCAGTCCTTTAAGGACACATTGATTGACAGTGTTGCCACAGCTCTGCTCTGTTGATCTCACCTAAAGCATCCCAGCAAGCATTTGACAGATGGTGACTTGTAGAAGAAGATTGAGTTCAATGTCATTCCAAACAAGCACAAAGTTTTTATATATATAAAAGCACCTTGAAGTGTTGTGGACTGAGATTAAAAATAAAAGTACAGGTAACCAACAGTGCTGAGTGTAGTGTATTTACAGCAGAGGATGTAAGCTTTAACTTTGGTGTAATATTAGAAGCATAGTTTATTCCTATAACTTCTTACACATGCAAATGCAGGCTTCACAGTCCATCACCGAGGTTCTTCTGGTTCATCTGGTTTCTCCTGGGATTCATGGGTTTGAGAGCAATATCTTTCAACACTGGAAGCAGCCGTCTTTTTGAACTCTCACCTTTCATCATTTATTTTCTGGATCATATGACTTTATGTAAATTTTGCAATTCACCAAGTTTTCCAGACAGATTTGAATATTATTTTTATTTTTACACGGATTGTTAAACATCATTCAGAAGCGGTGCTTTTCCCACAAACGGTCCTCTAGGCCCAGCATTTAGTAAAGCGGCTGAAATCTATCAGCCATCCAGTAGAATGCAAACCAGTCAATGCTGAAGCTTTCAAAAATGCAGCCTCGGCAACACTTCACTGATTATTGTCTTCCAGGTTTGATTTCTCACATAACAGCAAATAAATGCACCGTTCTCTGGCAGTTTGCTCTGTCATTGAAATCTAATGTGATCTGATACTTGGGCCAGGTTTTCAGTCAAAGCGGATCCAGGAAGGATTAAGATCATGCAGTACTGCTTAGAATATTGGGTTCACTTAATGTCTCTGTCTAGAAATACCAAACTGAAAAACCCCATTTTCATCCACGATTACTTCTGTGCTCCATTGTTATATCTAAGGTTTCTCAGGTTAAAAAGTTAATTGATCATTCAACATAGAAAAAAAGCCTTTTCTAATTACCTTAGCACACTTGAAAAAATGGTTCTGCTAATTAAAAGAAGTAAAAAGAAATGACTAGTTGAATGTTTGGAGCATCAACCTTTGTTGGTTTGATTATTGTTTGAAAAAAAAAAGCCACAAAAAGAGGGGTTTTCTTCTAAAACTCATCAGTGTCCTTATATAAATAAATGAATGCTATTACATTAAACCATCTGCTAATAAATTAAATATTTTTAAAAATGCCTGTACTAAGAAAGCAAAATAAAAAAAATAGAAAGAGAACTGAGCAACAGTGGCTCACAGCTGAGCAAGAGCCAGATTGTTGTGGTTTGATAAGGAAGTGGAAGGCACTGATATATGGAAACTTCAGAAGTCGCGTATGGTCTTAATTACCTAGAAAAAGGATATTATTGTATTTAAATTTAGGACTTCTTGTAGCTTATTTAACTGGTACAACAGTTTCTGCTGTGGTGACATAAATAAATGGACATAATATTAGGTATGCTAGTGGAAAACAGAATTCAATGATAATTAACAAACCATCAATCGCAAACTAATTTCTAAGTGGCCCCAAACTTTTGATGGGTAATACATTTTTATAAATAAATGCCTAATTATTCCCCAAAAATTCAAACCATTCCTCTGTGCTAAATGCTGCTGCATGAAAAAAAAATCTGTGATTCTTTTTTTATATGTCTGCAAAAATATATTGCTTACAGAATCATCAAAATGTCACTCAAGTCCTAAAAATTGGAGAAGAGAGCGCACATTTAAACAAACGGACTAGAATATTAGACTTGGCTATTTATTTATTGAGAGAAATTATACAGCATTACATATCTGTAAGTATGTGAACATCGAGATTTAGCAGTTAATTAGATGTTCAAAATCAGGTGTGAGGCTGTGATGTTTTAATGAGCCTAAAGAACAGGGATCTGTTAAAGTCTCATCTTTGTTTTTCAAAGTGTTAACAACAAGTTCTATGAGGACTTTCACAGAATCTTTGTCAATGCTCATCACCATCTTTAAAGAGTCTGCACTTCACAAATCCACAGTCATGCATACTGTTCAAGACTGATGTTCAACAGTCTGGCCAGAGGAAACTAAAGACCTCTCTCACACTGCCTAATATTCATGTTCGTGCACTATCAGAATACTGAAAAATGGCTTGCATTGCAGGGCTTCAAGGAGACACAGACAAGCCGGAATGATATTTGAACTCGGGCTGGATGATAAAAGAAAGTTACTGCAGAAAAAGACAGTTACTGCAAATTACCTTTTCCTCAAAAGAAGCATTGGACATGGGCAATATAAAGGCAACACTATTCTAGCCATGTTTTGATAGACAAGTGATAGATAGGCCAGTGACAACAAGAAGAGTACCACATCTTATCAGTCACATGGTTAGAATCTATATGAGTCCTACTGTACTGTAAAGAGGACATCCCCCGCAAATGAGGACATCCCACATTTGTGGGGGTTGAGCTAAGAGAGCACATTGATTTTTTTTCTTCTTCTGACTTATCACATTGCATTTTCATCCTGTCCGTACATCAGGAAGCAAAGGGCAGAATGAGGCAGAAAGGATTTTTCTCAAAATT
>VUQR01001050.1:58748-69330 GCA_015108515.1 Hemichromis elongatus
CAGTCTTATTGCTGTCAGGGGTATAAGGTGGAAGAGGGCCAGACTTCAGAGCAGGAGGGTGAAAGGTCAGAGGAAGACATATCAGCATTTGAGGAGAGCCTGAGCAGCAACAATGTGATGGTACTCACCCTCCATAATAAGTAGGATTGTATAAAGCTTTACAAATTTCTAGAAGGGGAAATAAGAGCCCATTCAGCTGAATGCACACAGACACACACACCAGCTAAGAGTCTGATTTCTTCTTTTACCCTATTGATTTATATTCATTATTAATTAATTAATAAAATATATGCTAAAAGTATATAATATAAGCATATATAATATAGATATGCTAACTCCACATTTCCTGCCGTTATCACTATCACTAATTTCAAACTTACTAAAACTACTGCCAAGACAGTTGGACCCCTGATTACATCAAATTGTAAATTTAAAAAAAAAATAAATCAAAAAACAGGTTTTAGACAACAACAAAAAAAAAGTCTGCTAAAGGTAGCATTAAAACATAACGCATTCTGGAGCTGAAACATTTTTTTTTTAGCATATCTGTGTGCATGACATAACTTGGATAACCTAGGATCCAACTTTACTGGTTCCTAGTTAAAGACAATTCAATAAGTCAAGACAGATTTTTTTAAGATTAGCCAGTCGAGCAGAGTAACAAATGATCTTAACATCCGATCAGGGGGGAAAGACTAAAACTTTCTGGAAGGTGAGATCTCTTTAAAAAAAATGCAACCTTCTGCCTCAATCCGATGAAATCATGAAAAAATGATTCCCTTCACAGGCAGCTATATGGCAGTCGAGAAACCAAATCCCACAGCTTCAGAGCCCAAGCTTATGCAACACTTCTCATCCATAATAAACTTTGGGTGTCATCATTTTGACCCTGCTCAGGCTCCTCAAAAGTCCTCCTCTGAGCTTTCACCTTCCTGCTCTCATGTCTGGCCTTCCTCCACCTCATCTCTCGACAGCACTAAGTATGACTCCACTTCCACAGTTCTGAGTTCTGTTCTGCCTCGCTCAGCACTCTGTCACGTCATGCATGATCACTGTTGGTGTCATGACCTAATGATCCAGGTTTAGGTGAACATTAAGTGTGCAGAGTAGACAGAAAGTATTTGTTAAAACAATGTTTCGGTGTTCATTAATGTTTCCTTCATGAAATGTTTTAATATTCACAAAATGAAAAGAGATTGCGCCAGAAATTCACACAAGAATGGAAACAATATCCTTACATTACATCACTCTGTGATCAAACAAGAGATTATTTCCACTACAAGGGACAAAAGATAAAACAAAAAAATAATAGAAATAATATTTTTTGTATCCATCATTTCCTCAGTTTTTTTTCTTCAGAAGAAATTATGTTATTTATTATAAAAACTACATATATTGTAATATATTGATATATATATCACAAGATATAGCTTATCTATTGATATTAAAAAGATTTCCATATCACCCAGCCTTATTTTGAATACATTCACAGTGAAGTCAAGAATACGAATCTCAAAAGTTAAGCGCATAAAGCCAGAAAACAACTCATAGCACAAAAATGTTCCTACTGAGGAATGGTGGTGGAAGAATACACTTAATGTTTCGGAATAGTCAAGTTAAAGTCCTAGCCTTCATGCTGTCGAAATTGTGGAATGGCCCGAAGCAAGCAGTTTGTGTGAGAAAACCCAAAGTTTTATGTTTGCAATACTGAAATGGACTAAATTCCTCGAAGCCAGTGTGCAGAATTGATCACTTTTTACTGCATATTTATACTTGCATTTATTGTTGCAAAAAAAGAGTGTTGCATGGGATGCTGAAAGCAGAGATTCAGATGCCTTTCACAGATATGTAATACTGACCAGTTTTTCCTCAAAATGGTAAAGACCAAGTAATATTTTTGTGTAATATAATTAATGTTGTTCTGGTTTTCTTCCTTTAGCAAAACTGGACGTTTTAGGGCAATTTTATGCAAAAATTTTATACAAAAATATGGAAAATTTTAAAGGGTTCACGACCTTTTCTTGCAATTGCAGTATGTAGCGTGCAGAGCTGATTTCAGCCGATTCAGGTACACATGTACAACTTAAACCAGGAAACTTAAACCTGTCCCACACCAACAGAACCAGCTGAAAATTATTCAAAAGGAAATTAAAGCAGGCTGATGAAGACTCTTGAGATATGTACTGAAGATTATGCAGATGATATGGGCACCTTACAATGGCTCAAAATCTGTTCACTGCCACAGCCTTACAGCAGATGAGGGGCAAGACACGGGGAGACAAATACAATTTATCGTGACAGTTCATCATTTCTGTTAATCTGTGTGTCACGGGCGGCTGATCAAAGTCTTAGAGTTATAAGGGGATTCATTTGGAAATGTACGGAGACAAAGGCAATGAGATGAATACAAATAGAGCGATACAAAAGGATATTATGAAAAATGCTCGCCTGTCATTTCGTTCCCTGACACTTTCTCTCTTTGTCTTTCTGCCTCTCTCTCTCTTCATCTCTTCCAGGCTGGGTGGAGCAGGAGACATATTATTAACATTCAGAAAATGTCAGTTTGAGGTGTGTGTCTGCGTGTGTGTATGCATAGATGTGTTTGTTTGTGCTCATAAGTGTAAAACTATGCGTGCGTGTCTGTCAGTTGTAATATTGCATGGATCAGTTCACAAATCTGATTATCAGAAAAATACTGCTGAAAATAGGCTTTTGAGTTTTTCTCTTTTTTCTCTTTATCAGAAAACATTTCCAGCAGAGTGATAGTAATGTAAACCTTTGTGCCTTACACAAGCTGCTACCAAAGTGATGTACTGTGGCCCGTTTGGCTTTAAGGGAGGATCAGATGTTGTTTGTGATAAATGTAACAAATAAAATGTATTCCAAAGTATGTCTGCCCATCATTTAAACGTTACTCACCTATCAGTATGGTTCCCTATTGCCTTAAGTCATATAAGCAACCTGATTTTGATGTGCCATCCCTCTGAACATTGCTGCAGACTCCCCATCGCCAAACAAGCTGAAGCCACTCAAAGATGAGTCATCTGCAGGATATGGAGGAACAAACCCAACCAACAAGACCCAAAGTGTTTGCTGCCAGGTTCTCTCTTTTATCTGTTGAATACACAATCTGTCAAATATTACACAGATGTTTTTAATGTACTGGCTAATTCGTGTGTGAGAGGAGGTAACTGGAAATATCTAGAAGAGCTTCTGGGCATCACTAACTTTATTATTATTATAATTATTTGTATTTTAAAAGTATGGAGTGCATGGAGCTCCCATTTTACAATACTATTAAATGCTTGTTCCATGCATCCATTTTACTTGACAGAAGAAATGACTGGTGGGCTAGTTTGTTCTTGCAGTTAATGAATGGGATGATACTTCAATAATAATCTTTTTGAAAAAATATTCCTTTATCTTTGTGACTTCTCTTGGGCTCAGACAAAAAAGGCATTGAAAAAAATAAAAATGAGTCAGACAGATTGTCCCTCCTCTAAAATCAGACTTAAACCACAATCATCACGGGACGTGAAAAAATGAAACGAATTATCATTTTCTTTCAGCATCTTTTTGCAGATTTGATTTAGGAATGTTCAGAATGAAGAAAAGCAATCAAATCCTGAAAAGGAAATGTTATAAAAGAGTAGCTCTATAGTGTAGTAGTTTATGTTATTTGCCTATATGCAAAAACTCCCAAGTTCGACCTCAGGAGGAAACTTAAATCCCTTTGGGATTGTGTCAAGAAGGGCATCTGGGTAGTTGCAATTATTTATAAAAACAAAAAAACACACAGCTATGTACAAATACTTCCATCAGTATATTTTGTCAAGTGGACTGGGTCTATCCTAACTGACATGGGGTGAAAGTGAGAGGTAGAGCATAGGTTCCCAGGTGACAGGTTGTGTACATCACCTGGGAACCAGAGAGGCAGCCACCACGCTCACGTTCACTTACAGATGCTGATAACTGTCTTTGGACAGTGGGAGGTAGTCGGAGCACCCAGAGGAAATCACTTAAGAGACACAGAGAAGATGTAAACTTTAAAAAATGTTTACCTAATTTTACATTTTAATTATACAGTCACATTTCCTTTTCATTACATGCTTCGTATTAATTCAATTTCAATTAGCATACTGATTTACCTATTTAAAAAAAATCTAATAAAATGTCTCACTGACTAATTTATTGTTCTCTAAATGTCTTGTTTTTAACACGAAGTTCATAAAAGCGACGGGAAAGTGTATTTTTTTTTATAGTTATTTTAGTATTTCAAAGTAAAAATTGAATTCAGTCTGAAACTGGTAAATAAATATGCGACTTCGTTTAAAGTCGTATGCATTTTGCGGCAAAGCGGTTTCAACAGAAAAACAGAGCTTTTCTGTAAAATAACCTAATTATTACACGTCAGCATCAACATTACGCGATACCTCACAGCACTGACTCAAACTCCTTTTCAAGCTTGAAGCTCTTCAAGGTTTTCGATAACGCCGCGGAATAACAACATCCGTTACGTCACCTCCGCTCACTGCCCGTCAAACATGGCGCTGCTTCTAAGGTCAGTTTATCTTTGGTGCATAACTTTCGGGTTTGGGGAAGCTTTTACTCCTTGTTCTTAGGGTTATTAAGGCACACAGAGAAAATGTATAATGATCTAAATGCACGTTTGAGGTCCACGCACCTCAGTGTAGCTTGTAGTCTCCATTTATTATCCTTGTTTACTGCAAGTGTGACGCGAAAGCCGCTAGCTTACAGTAGCTATCGTGCTAGCGTCAGATTCCTGGTTATCTGAGAGTGGACTTTGACGGGTAGTTTTAATAATGACAGACGTAAGCGGTTATTTGGCGACTTTGACCTTCATGTGACCGCTTGAAGAATACTCGATTAGCTGTTGATAATCTGAAATTGCTTGATTTAGGTTTGAGTTAAGTGATAATCGAACTACACTGTTACAGTGTCGTAACTCTACCCAGGTCAAATGATTGTCAAGCTTTGCACTTTTGTACTTTTTTACCTTAAATGTAAAACAGATCGTTGTTTAATAGACGTGAACTTATTACCCTTTAGAGTTTTTTTTTTAACAGACACTTCTCATCTGTCATCATCTTTACAGAGCCGGAGTTAAGACTTAGTTTTTCTTAAAAATACAACATTGAAAGCATTCCCTCGTAAGCATTTTTTATTGGCATTTTTTTTTTATTTTTTAGCAATTTTACAGTATGAATAATAGCGAAACTTAAACTTTCTTTGTGTCTTATTTTTTTGTATATTATTCTTTTTTTATGTTGACTTGTTGCCTCTCCTTTCTATATAGCACGGTTCACTCATTGAAAATCTTCATCTTTACAACATATTTCTTATGGTGCTGTTGATTTACTATGACGTAAACCAGGATTCAAATCTAAGCCTGTTTTTTTTTTTTTTCTTTTTTTTTTGGAAATGTCTTGTCTTTAGGACGTTGGGACGTCAGAGTGTCTGTCTCTCCAAACCCCAGTACAGCGTCCTGTACAGACAGTAAGTTCTGTGCTTGTTTGTTAATCCACATAATGATAATGGAAATGCACACACAGGCTCTAATTTGGGCTACTGCAACCTTTTTTTTCTGTAACCACCCCATTTTCACTTCTCTTCAGTGCGGCTCCTATGGGATCCACAGCCAAGGAGGAGATGAACAAGTTTTGGGCCAAAAATTCCAGATTAAGCCGACCCATGTCTCCCCATATCACCATCTACAAGTATGTACTGCATACCTCCTGGTGTCTACTCAGAGTGCTGTTCAGATGTGACTCAGTTAAAGTAAAAATAATTTGCTCTGTTTTTTTCTATGTTTTCAGAGACACCTCAAATCTGCAGCAACACATTTTCTGAGCTGCAAATATTATTACTTTTAAAGTCATTTTTTTCTGATTGTGCAGGTTTTTCATTCTTTTGAAGCTAATAAAACAGCAGGGCAACCCACAAATACCTGGTGCAATAAGCACCTTATAATGTACTGTCACCAAGTTATTGGAATCCTAACGCCTGCAGTAAAGAAACCCTTTTTTGTTCAGTATATGTCAGTATATGTAATTTCTCACTAGGCTACCCTCCTGGTTTAGCTGCCTTTTTTTTAACTTTAATATTTTTCTGTCATTTGGGATCATTGTGATGACTCAGGGCGCCTTTTTTTGACACTGTTAACAATCTTTAGCTTCTCCATCTGTGATCCAGTGATTTAAGTCATACTCTTTCACCTGGTTTAGCCTATTCTGTAGTCTAGAGTATTAGCTTATTCATATTTATGCAAGAAATCTTTGCATGTGCATCCATCACTGGCACAAAATAAAAATTCCATCATTAAAATGTAAAAATTGCTCTGCTGGTATCAAAGCCTCATTCAGCATAAAACTGTTTTTAAAGATTTAAAAAAATCTTCATTTGAGGCCTGTATGTGTGAAAGCTAAATGTGCTCTGGGTTTGTTTTTGTTTGTTTGTTGTTGTTTTTTAACGTCTCAGGTGGTCTGTCCCCATGATGATGTCCATCACACACAGAGGAACTGGAATTGGGCTCAGTGGAGGTAACACATCTGTTTTTTTTTTTCATCCAAAATTAAAGTTAATTTTGCCCTTAAAGTATCAGTTCTGAAAAAAAGCTATTCAGTACAGCCACTGTCAGCTTTTGAGTGACCCTGGAAATGTCTTCAGGCCATTTTCGTCTGTCACTATTGATTTCTGCTAAGAGCATTTACTGGAATTACAAAACAGAAGTTGTTCAATACAATTAAACCTAACATGGGAAAATTAACACTAGATGGCTAACAGCTTTCAGTCACTCGCCTGGAGTAAAAACACGTGTCATTGTGGTATTGTATATCAGTGCTGCTGACCTTCATGGAACATGCTGTAAAAGCTGAATCATCTTTGTTTATGTGCTAATTGGCTCAATAAGGGAGAAACTCAACAGCCGGCTAACTTGCGGACATTAAGTGCCACTCACTGTCTCTCAGCTTTCTATTAGTATCACATGAGTAATCACGTGTCTGAAATCAACTTCCATTCACGGTCAGGAAAGTAAAACTGACAACAACTGAAAGGAAGCCATATCAGTTCATCTAAACATAACAGTCAGTATTTCACAGTTTTCAATGCAGCTTTCTGTATGTATTTAAACATTTTAAAGAATGTCTTTTCTCACACAGAGTTGTTTAGTTTATATTCTTTATCATCCAGACAATACAGAAATAAAAGCTTTAAATGAGCCATTGTGTTCGGCGCATTGTAGCAGGCAGCCTGTGAAGCGCTTGTTTGATCCAAAGCCATTATTTGGCTGTCACTCCAGCAAGAGCAAAAAACAAAAAACTATTTACATAACTGAGGCTTTCATACGTTGAAAAATTACTGGTGAGCTGGATCATGTGGTAAAGTGGCTTATGAAGAGAAAATGTTAGAAGCATGTGGAGCTTCTCTTTTATAAATCTTAATTTCTTACTGATTACAAAAGGTGTGGTGGTCTCAGGATTTCTGTCTGTGTTTAGCTATCTCAGCCTTTGCGGTGGCAGCGCTGGTCTTGCCAGGAAACTACCCCTACTACCTGGATTTAATCCACTCACTGTCCATTGGTCCATTTCTCACTGGGCTGGCCAAATTCGGGATTGCCTTCCCGCTATCTTTCCACACCTATAACGGCATCCGCCATTTGGTAAGATTGAGGGATTTAATAATTTAATTTTTGAATTGCCTAATGATTTAACCGGGGAACTGCTTACCTTTTTCTTCCTCACACTAGCGTGCGTTTGAAATTCTTTGGTATAATTTCCATTTGCATGTTTTATGGGGTGTCTGGACTGCTTAGCTTAAGCTTTTAAGAGGATACAGATTTTTTTTAAAGTTTTGCTTCTGTCATGTTTACTAATTTTACTAATTACACTTTCCAAAATTTATAAACTGAGGATGTGTTTGTGTGCTTAATATTATTTTTTATGATTTTCTGTTTATTATTATCTAATCAGGGCTGGGATATGGGCAAAGGCTTCAAAATTCCAGAGGTCTACCGCACCGGCTACACAGTCATTGGTCTGTCCGTCATCACCTCAATAGCCCTGCTCATGATCTGAGCTCAGGACCAGACTTGATGGAAAAAAAGCGAGTTAAAGTGATTGCGAACTGGATTACACAGTGGGAGTTTTGTTTATATGTACCATGGCCTAATGCAGACCTATGTTGTCAAAGTGTTCAATAAATGGTTATATTATTCTAAACTCAGAAATGTTTTGATGTTTTTTCCTTTGAATTAATTACACTTGGGGAGTCTTTGGGGTCAGCAAATGTAGCAGCAGAGTGCAAAGTGCATGCAAATGTGACCCAGTTTATTTCACACTTGTTCTCAGTGTGAACAACAACCAGCGGCCAAAATGAGACATGTCCTACATGCCTTATGTAATTTGCCTAATCGTGCTGTGACGTCAAATTCATTAATCACTTTTCTTTGCCCTGAGTGGTCAGTCACTGCCAGTTCAACCAGTGTGCCTGCTGATGTTGTTTGTGCACAGAAAGGTGTGTTTGTGGTTTTTTGCAGTTTTAGGCTGTCATTTATATTTTAACTTATCCAGGCTGCAGATGCTCAGATACATTTTTAACGTCAGGAAAGAGAGAGGCTGAAATGTAGAAAGGCAACTCAGTGGTGGAAGCTGTGCATGTGAACAGGCTCCTCACCGCCAGCCTGCCTCGGGCCTTACCTCCTACTGAGTCGCACAGGAGCTACACACTGCATCTCACTCGCTTTTGTCCTGCAGTGTGAATAAAAGCAAGCTGTGATGTAAAGTCAGATCCAACTCCCGCTTGTGCTGCGTACAGTAACAAGTGCATACAGATCAACAAAAACAGGTAAATGTTCTGAGGTTAGCCTCTAGTCTAGTTAGCTGCAACAAAATTGGCTCATTAATTTGTAAGTAATGCCTGGAGGGGAAATGCCTGTTAGGCAGAATATCTTTTTGGTTTGCTGATGAAAATGTGTTTTGGGGGTTGTGTCATGCATTTTGTCAATCTGTTCTAAAGGACACAGCAAACTGTTTTTGCCAGTATTTGTAAAATTTAAGAGTTAGTTCCGTGCTTTTGATGGTGTTGTAATCTCCATAGAGTCATATCAGCTCTGTTGCTGGACAGGCATCTCTATACCTAACCACCGCCAACTCAATGTTACATCAACACTTGCAAAATGCCTCCGTGTACATGAGTTTTTTGTCTGATAGCTGCTAATTTGGCATACACAGGATTCCCCACACAAAGTCCTATCCACACAACAGGCATATTTCCACCTGAGCTGCACATCCATTGGTCTGCAATTTTCTATTGTGATGGATGGGAAAATTGCTCAGGCTCTGCGGGATCCGAGACCGAATTTGTTTATAGACTGTTTGCTCTAAACCCTGCGGAATTTCTTCTCATTTTTTTGAGTAAAAAAAAAAAGGGGGTAATAGAAGTATTGGCTGTTTCATTCCCCTACAAACAACAAGCACTCTGGCTCATAGTTGTTGATGCATTTCCAATGCACAATGTTCCATCTTTTAGTTTTGCTCTGATAACATCACCATAATGATATTTTGACGAGATAACTTGCACGAAACCAATGGGGGATGAAAAGCGGGAATTCCCACTGTTTCTATGAGACATTAAGCCACTGATGATTATGCGGCGGCAGCACCCCCTACCGGTTGGCAAATTATTACACCACGGAGCTGCGGTCCTGATGCTGAGGGATGGTGAGGATGCTGCGCAGGGCTGGGAGGGGGAGTATAAACCCGGTTTTGATAGAAAAAACGGTGCCTCAGTCTCTGTGGCGCAATGGAATAGCGCGCTGGACTTCTAATCCAGAGGCTCCGGGTTCGAGTCCCGGCAGAGATGTGGATGTAAGGATCCGGCTACATTTTTATTTTAATGAGAAGGGTACAGAATAAAGCTTACATTTTTTTTCAATGTTCTTTGCAGATAAGATGTGCATAACAGGGCTGCTCTGCTCTGTCGACGGAAAGGGTGGATGGGTGGAAAGAAGATGATTCATAGTCGTGTTTATTTTGCAGAAGCTCAAAAACAGTGCATCTGGCCTGGCAATTTCACACGAGCCTAGTCACCGCGCAAAGGTCATCTCTTTAAAATATGCAGATTTGAAATAGGGAAAAGGCGTGAAACCACAGTAGAACTTCACGGGGCTTTACTGTCCAGGCTGCGCGCTCAGTTATCACGCGAGCGCATTACTGCACAGCCTCACCAACGGGAAGCCAGCGGACACGCGCGCACGCTCACGGTTTCGGCACCTGGGGCAGTGCGCTCATTTAAACCAGACCAAAAAAGCTTTCCTAAAGCAGCGGCAGCAGCTAAACGATTAAAGCCTTTTGCCGTCCTCGTAACAAGTGTTTAATGATGCCAGATGCCGCGTTTCCATCCTCCCATTCGCTTCAGAGACAGAGGGAGAGATAAAGACTCCGGTTTACTTTGAACATAAATGACTCACAGTGCTAGAAAATGGTGTCGTCTCAAGATTTTTTTTTTTTTTTTTTTTTTTGTGTGTGTTTTTTTGTTTTTTTTTTAATTATTATACATTTTT
>VUQR01001051.1:7402-18148 GCA_015108515.1 Hemichromis elongatus
AAAATAAAAATAACACTTGATTTTAGTTTAACTGTCTCCTTCGAGGCCTTTCTTCTTGAAATCTCTGCTTCTGCTATGAATAGTTCACTCTATTGTAGTAACTTTGTGACCACTTGCACTGGAGAATTTGTGATCTTCCCCAAATAGTACACTCTTTTAAAGACAGCAAAGATTTTGTCTGTCAAACTTCACCAATCTTCATCATCATTAGAGATGACATGCCATGAATCCCGGTTGCCCACAAAAACAGCCAAGCAATGACACATTCAAGAACATCTAGACTTTCTTATATCTCCAATGTTTGTAATCTGAACATCACTGTCTGGAAATATCTCTTTAAACTGTGTCAGAAAATGTATGTTTTTAACAGTTTCTGAAATAAACAACACAAACCTCTTAAATATGAGGGGGGGGGATAGTCAGTCAGCTAGCAAAATTTGCCCCCTTAGTGATCCTGGCAACTTCACTGTGATTAGACTGTGGCCATAACACTCTGTGTGATTCATCAGCCATTTCTTGCAGACCTAGTGGAGTTTTTGTCAGAATTGCAGTCATTTACAAACGTGCTACAAGTGAATATTTATCCGTTTGCAAAGAACAGACAAGTGAAGATAAATGTATGAAATGTTGAATCTGTGTATGCGACTCTAGAAACTTTGTAGCTTTTAGAAAACATTCAAAGGTGAAAACTTAAAATTTTAAAGCTTAAAACAGGACCTAAATGTACAAAAAGTAGAAGACTTGTGTTCGAATTTAACAAAGAGTTGAAATTAAAATCAGGTAAGATTTTTATGGGGTGTAGTGCTTTTGATTTTGATCATACCTCAAATAAGGATTTGCTGATTTAAAGGCTATTTTCTTTAGGGTTTTTTCTAAGTTATAAAGAAATTATGGCATTATCTTTCTTCTTTAAAGCGCTTAGGTGCTGTTTTCACATTTGATTAAACTGATCACAGTAAACATGCAGACGAATAATGTGGTGAGAGACAGAGGGAGGTAGCATGTAACAGATATTCATACAATTGTGTTGCCTAACACTGATAACGTGCAGTACCTACCATTCTGCTCACATGTTTTTTTCACAATGTGTACATTAGGTAGATTTAATAAAGAATTCCCCAAATTTAATTTAAGACAAATGCAGATCACAGAATACCTCCGTTCATTCTGCAGTTTGTTCTTAAAATAACATCTCATTATCCTGGCGGATCCACTAATGGAGTCAAGAGACGCCTGGGTTACATCACATTGGTGAACCTGAAACAGACATCCAGGAGGTCACTGTGACACCTTAGTCATGCTAGCAGCCTTACAGAGGATTGGCTTTTAGAGCTGATGGAAACTTCTGGTGTCTGACTTTTCCCCACAGTGTCATGGAGCACGGACTAGGACTGCCTAAGCACTGCCAGTCCGACACATCACTACACTCTCCTGGAGGCAAACAGTTTAACTTGCAGACATTGTCTTTCGTTTGTTCTTGACTCCTCTTTAATCTCTTATTCAGCACAGATCCATAGGCCATGACCTCTCACTCATAACCGTTCAAAACAACAATATGAAGAGTGAACCAGAGAGATGCTGGTAGTTTTATTCCGCTGATGCAGAGATATTTGGAGCGTTCCTTCTGTGCCGAAGGGATGCTATAGTATACTTTTTTGATGATTAGAGCACCAGCTGTATGTTGTAATGAAAGATGCTCTAACAAAAAAACCCAACAAAAAAAGAAAGCCAAGAATTTCTCATTGTTACATCCCGAGGTGGATTTTCAGACTCTCTATTTATTGCCGAAGCTAAAGTGTTCTGATTCGTGAGTAATCTCCCCCCACTTTCTCACCTAATGGTCTGGTCCATGCCTACTGATGATGACTACGGTGATGTCAGAGCAAAGAGCCCAAAGCGGCTTTGGTGGGGTGCAGGGGGGGTGGGGTGGTGGGTGTGGGGAAGCTAGAGGTTAAAGAGGTGACACAGAAAACAATCCGCTACATGAAGAAAGATAAAGACGGTCATATGTAGTCGGCCACATTAACATACGTGAGCACAGGCAGTGAAGCATGTGCACATATCCATCACACTCTGTAGTCACTTCTTCAAAATAGCCTACTGCACAGAGGGATTAAGACACACTCACGCTAGATGCCAGCAGGAAATCGTCAGACATTTGTCCTTGTGCACGGGGGCTACTGCCCTCGCATTGGCTGAATAAATATTCACGGAGGGATTGCAGAGATTTGGGTAAACAACTGAGGTGCTTGACTATTGGATGGAGTGGTGTTTTACTCCCATCATATTAACTATTTTCCTATTGGCCAAAAAAATTCATGTTTGGAGGGATTTAAAGAAGCTTTAGCTACTGGATGAAATGATTTGAGTGCTCTACTCCCCCATGCAGTATTAGCACAAGTCTTCTTCAGGAACATGTTGACCATTGACATTAAATGAAGCCTTTACTTTCATGGAAAGAGCTGAAACCATTTCCTGGTACAAATGCCCAAATAAGTGGTTCATCTGAACTTTGCGTGTCTTCGCGGCCTGATCTGCGGCACGAAGTTTTCTGAAAGTCAGAAAAATATGTTGACACAAACTCAATAATGGGGATCACTGAATTCAAAAGAGGCGTCAGTGTCTGATTATTGCTGGCATGTGAGGATCCAGAGAAACTGTTCAGTGTACAACAATGTGAGGCACCAACATTGTTCTCGTGTATATTCATATCCCAGATGATTTCTTGCTATGGAGTGGCATCAATAGGCAAATGCCTGCTTTACAATTGGCTGGAGAGGAGTTGGAGTTGTGTTTATTAGCGTAAACAAGCTGTGCTCCAGAGATAACACTGAGGCCATTCACCCCACCCTGGCATTGAGCTGATAATAATACCAGCCTGCACTCACACACCAACACACACGGGCATCATTCAACTCCTCTGCTCGCTATTTTCCTCGATGCATCGCTGCACAAACCGGCGAGGTAACACGACTCAAAACAGAAACAATACAAATGCCCCGCAGCCTCCCGACAACAGGATTGTCACAGCTCTAGGGTCGCCCTTGGCTGTCATTCTCATTCACACACGGTGGGTTTTCACAATGGTGTCCAACATTATGCCCAGACTGTGCTTGTGACCCGCCCCAAGTAATGACCTCATCTGACAGCACAGCTGCCAGTAGGCAGCAGACTGCTTATGAAACAAGGCCATTCTATCCCTAAAATTCAGGGGTTGTGCAACTGGAGTGGGAGCACAGTGTGCCCGTGCGTGAGTGTAAGTTTGTATGTGGTAGAAATTTTGTGATTATGCAACAAGGTTGATATTATAGCTGCAAAAGAATTCCGGCGAATTTTGAGCCACATTGTGCTTCAGAAGGACAGTGTGTTGTGCCCACACATGCACGCACATGCATCTGTGCACAGAGACACATAGTCTAATACCACAGTTATGAATAATAGATACAGAAGTGATGTGTCAAAGTCCTTGGAGTGGCCTGGAAACAGAGAGCAGATTAAATGTGCACCAACCCTGACCTCAGCCAGACCGTGTTACACACCCACACACGATCAGGCACACACAATCCCACGCACGCAGTCTGCTATCATGACAGCACTCTCCCTCTGACCAATGAGATATGCAGCAGTTACCACAGCTCAGACAAGCGGCGTCATGACAGAATAAGAATTTGAGTCACTTTTACGCTTCACTCAAGTTACGCTCATTCACACAGGAGCTGAGCTGTTTCAGGTGGTTAATTAGTGAGGGGTCGTCTGTTTGCTAGCTACTGTACAAACTAGTATAAGCATTATTTATTTACCACAAATCTGTAGCTGCTCTTTTATTTATGATTGCACTGCCTTCATTCCATTTTTTCACCTTTATTAAATTAATCCTAAAACATCTATAAAGTAGTGTGGTGGATGACCAAAAATAAATCTGCATCACTTAATGTATTTGTTAAGCCATCTGGTTCAGGTTTCTTGTACAGACAAATGCTGTGATAGAGGGGAAGATGAAAAGGGCATAAACACAAGTCCTTTACACAAGTTTTTTATGTTTGATTTTTAGAGTAAAAAAGAAAAAGCGATTTTTAGCTTCTCCCTTGTCACAGCAGGTAGCTTCACATGTTTGCTTTGGCAGAGTTTTATGTTGGATGCCCTTCCTGACCCAACTCCAAAGGGTTTTGTGTCCCCTGTGTCCACCTTGAACCACCAACCGTTTAGCTTACCAACCCAATGGATAACCCACTAAACTAATTAGCCACCAATTTGTGAAATACATATTGGATTTTTTAGATTCTTCTAGTAATTGTTTCGAGAGGTAGACAAGTAAATGTAGTCAATGCTATGAACCATAGAGGAATGCTGTGCATATGTACTATTGACATTGATACGCTGCAGGTTTGCTCTTTATTTTTCCTAATGTTCCCCTGTTAGCTAAGGAATAAAATGATGCAAGTCCTTTTTGGGTACACCTGAAGATCAGGCTTCTCTTATGAGCCTGTTGCACCAGGAGGAGCTCGTGTTCTTGTCTTCTTTGGCTTCTCACCTTGTCAGCTGAGAACAAACATGACCTCCTTATTGATAATAGCACTCTTGAACACGTTACGTTTTCCAGTGCCTCCGAACTTCTCCTACTCCTTCTTCAAAGAGACCATGAAAAATTAAGTAAGCTTTGCGTCATCATTTGTACAGGTAACAATGTTGGCATGTCAAGCCAAGGTATCTGATCCTTTCTTCCAATGACACGATGGAATATGTTGGGCAGTGTTAGCTTTCACCAGGTAAAGCTGCAATATTGATGAACAGCGTGAGGCGTTCTTTCCACTGCTTCATCTTTAAGTGGCTCCTCCTCTCGTTGCCACGTCCCGATCATTTGATACATTAAAATGCCGGCGCCGTTGGGTGGATGGATGGTTGGGCGAACTGGGCAAAGCGGAGTGGAGAAGGGACGGGAGGAGAAGAGCGCGGCATGCTGCACATTTTCCATCTGTCATGAAAGTGGAGCAGCTCATTACCACAGAGTGCTCTCTACTGAGCTGACCTGAAAAGACAAGAAGTGTGTGCGTAGGTGCGGGTTTGAGAAAATGCACATATAGTATTAATGTGGTACCTTTTCTAACCCAGTGCGCTCATTCTCCTGTGCAACTCCATGTGGAAGTGTGTAGAACAAACGCTAATGTGTGTGTGGCACTGTAAATTCAATCATATGTCCTCATTTGCAAGAATAAGACCAATCATTTTACTGAAGCAGCGCAAACCCAGTACATTCCTGCAAGCATCATCCACTAACACATGAAAGCATCAAAGTGATACAATTTTTTATAATTGAAGAGACATTTTCTTCTATTCCATCTGTCCATTACTCCACTTAGATAAATCATCACTCTTAAAAGGATGTACATGAATCGTCCACAGCATACCTTGAAAATAATGTGTTGGTACCTTTCATGCTGCCAAAACAGCTCTGACCTGGCAGGACATGGGGATGGGAACTCTGGAGGTGTCCTGTAATTACTGGCACAAGGACATTGGCAAAAGAGCTCTTTGGGTCCTGTGGGTGGTGTGTCGTGGTATAGGCCTAGCTGGATTGTTCCAACATGTTCCACCGATGCGCCATTTGATTGTGATCTGAGGAGTTTGAGCTGTTTTTGCAGTGTGCTTAACTGCCACAAGGAAGTATTACCATGGGATGGTTGTGTGTACTTGGCCTGCATCACTGTTTAAGTGTGTTATGTGTCAAACTAATATTTACATTAATGCAGGAATTCCTAGCAGGACATTTTGTCAGTTCAACCTGTGGGTTTAATGTTGTGGCTGATTGGTTTTAACTTATAAAAAGATTATTTGCAGCTTTTTCTTTTTCACTCAAAGCCTTGCTGCAGATTACAGATGAGGGACTTTGGTCCTTTTGCAAGGAAATCCAGCTAGTACACCTTGTGATGAACATAAACAATCTCCCTTGAGCTTTCTCTGTATGCTTGATCCCCAGGGTTTAATGTCCCAGCTGAGAATTCAGCATGTCAATTTGTGACTGTGCTTGAGGGCACTGCAGAAGCAGTGGGTCTGATATAGGATGGCAGGCAGAAAGAGAGAACGGGAAGAGAGGGAGAATGAAGGCACAGCAGGGAGAGAACAGAAAGATAAACCTGGAGGGACCTTGCAGATTGGTAATAAAGCCTCTGTGACCAGATGTCTATCTGAATAAAAAAAAATATTTGCAGTTGTTTTTTGTTTTTTTATTTATTTCAACCGAAAACCACACTGAAAGGCAAATAGGGCTTTGTCAGACAAAAATGCTGCTGAGCTTTTGGGATTGAAAAAAATGTCCTTACAGTAGTAGAATCCAAGGTTCTGACAAAACTCAGTGAACAATTTGTAGCTCACTGTGAATCCTTCAGCAGACTTTACCACTTGTGCCTCAACTGGAATTAACTTCCCTTCCTCGCTCAACCATGATGATTGATTTCAAGGTCTGGCTGCAAACCTGTCCAAACTGTAGCTGGCGAAAGATTCTGCTCTCAATAGCCATTTCATAATTTGTGTTCCTTTCAGTCTGACAGAAAGGATACCATAGAGGGCATAATTGATTACCTGCTCTGTCCTTGTCATGTCTACAGCCTTGGAGCTACACGGTGCTGGATGTTGTGTTGCGCTTCCAGCTGTAGTGTATGGCTGCCAGGGTTAATCACAAAACAGGCCATAACCTGTTTGACGCTCCAAGCTTGATCTTAAAATGGAAACAGTTTAGGGCAGCAGTTTAAACATTAATGTTAAGCTCATTAGCAAAGTTGCTGATGTGATGAATATTAACTCAAGACTGGGCATTGCTTTGTACTGTTTGTTGGCAAATGTCCTAAAAAAAAAAGCTAGCACATCTGTCATCTAAGCAGCATAATAAGGCCTCTTGTACCTGGGGGCAAAGGTAGTTGATGTGACATTGTTATACAAGAGCAATCTAAATGGATAAAACGAATGAATAGATAATAGATTAATTAATTCACAGTTAGCGGTTTAATATAAATGCGTTTAATAAATTTAATAATTACCACAGTAGCTTTACTAAACCGTATTTTGAAGTGTGGGGTGGAAGAAAAAGAATTGATGGATGGGAATACAGTGTAAAACCATCCAACAAGAAGAAATAAACCCGAAGCCCAAACTTGTGAACATAGTTATTTTAACTATTAAATATATTATATTAATCACAAAAAGAGTGCTGCTCCAAATGTTTCCCTGCTTTCATGGCTAGTAAAACTTGAAAAAATGAAATGCAAAAAAAATTGAAAAAGCACCATTTGTGATGTAGGACTGCAGAGAGCAGAAGGCATTTTAGAAGGCAAAGCTTTTAATTTGGAGGCAAGTGGTCCCCAGTTTTCTGGTTTTCTCACACTTTTCCCATTTTCACTCATTCTCAGGAAGTGTTTGTTGACAAATTGGCATTTAACATTCAAACTATGGTCAACAACAGCAAGATGCTAGTAGCCAAAGCAATCGTAAAGATGTTTTTTTTCAACCAGTCAGGGAATACATATCTTTCCTCTCATGACCACTGGTTGCCAGATAGTTGTAAGCCAGTTTCTTGGCTGCATGACTGCGACCTTGACCCTTGACCCAGTTGACCCTACAATTTCACTGCAATTGTCAAACATCCCAACAGGTTTACACATGTGGGTGGAAGTCACCTGTCTGTAAAAGCTCAATAAGAAGAATCGCTTGCTTCTTGTGTGACATTCAAATAACCTGTGGAGGAAAACCAATTTTGCCACTTCCACATTAACAGTTTTTAGGTTGTAGCATGATCTTTTTGATAACTTAATTTGATTTGATTTCATTTTCAGTAGGTCACAAGTTTTGTGTTACACTTCAGGCAAATCTCCTAGCAGGAAGAGAACTTAGTAAGAGGTATGTCCATATTTGAGTTCCTCGGGCCCAAAAGACAAGAGCTTAAAAGCTCATACTCAAACTGTTAACACAAGATTGCAGCTATCTATACGGGGAACCTGGTCACATAATTTAGAGAGACATAACATGATATAACTGTGAGGGATATGGTGGAATGACACTTTGTATAGTTCATTCGTGTGGGGTTTTTTTTCTACATTTTTTTATTTTATTTTAATTTTTTATCATTATTTTTTTTCTGATGAATATCCTATCATATTTCTGTATACAATTTATTTGACCTGTATTTTATGTGTTCTAAAAACTCAATAAACATATTGCTGCAAAGACAAGAGCTCTGAATGAGAAGACTCACTACAACATTTCCTAGTTTCTGGGCAGGTTTCCTAAACTATACAGCTTCTTTTTATTGCTCAACAATGCCAGTAAACAATTCCTGGACCTCAGCCAAAAAGAGAAATAGGGCTCCACTATCTCTAATCCTCTTTACTCATTTCCCACTTATTCAATTAGTTCCTTTCTTTGTAATAAACAGGTCGTTATGTTTCCAAATTGCACCAGCAGGTTTTAATCAAAGGGCCGCTAAATTGCCAACTAAGCATGTCGCTGTTCCAACTTGTCTGTGCATTTACGGCGTGAAAGACCAAAGGTCTTAGTGCAGTGACTGTGGTTTTGGTCAAAGTTTCTTCAGCTTCAGGTAGAGCAAGGCTTGCCTTTATTAACATGTTTTTCTTGTCTTACTTTTAAATAAATATTATATGTTAATACAGCCTCTGTAAACCTCAAAATCTAATTTCAAAGAGTAGTCTGTTTGAGCTGCTTCTAAAAATTGACTGTTATGGGTGAAAAATCTATCTGGAGGTGGTTTATTAAAGCTAGCCGTTATGAGTCTTTTGAACTTTGAGCGTACTGGGGGGGATGGGATGCAAGTCCAGCTCTAAGCTTAAGAGAGCTAAATAACCTTGTTGTGCTAATACAGTATGCCGATAAGCTTTTAAAAGCTCAAACGTTAATCTTCATAACTTACGAAGCATTAAAAAATCTACAATAAGCAAAAGATTTGTCTGCTGTAGCAAGTAAGTGTTAGTTAAGTTTTAATCTGTGAGTGGGTGTGTTGGTGTCTGCAAAAGGTTAAACCCAATCAGTATGGAAATAATTCTATGTTGAATTGACTAGACAGCCACAGTATGTCCTAGGCTGACCTAGTTAACCATGTGCATAATATCCCTCTGCTCCAATTGCTGTTGACTCATAGCAGGGTGACGGTGTCTTCTGTATGTGAGGCCAGCGAGAAGCTGTGATTGAACACCGTGAACCCATTTAACTTCCCAAACCTCATTTGACTTTGGAGGAGGGACAAGTTTCATGAAAGTGGAAATCTATTTTTTGCGATGCTTTACTTTGAAACTTACCTAAGAACTTTGATGTTAAACATGGGAATGTAACATGTTTGCTTTGGATTAAAAATGCAGTGCTGGCTGTTGAGGTTTCTCATGTGACATCATGTGCACATGGCTCACGAGTTGTACGCCAGATTGGAGACCAGTCCACAACCATCTGGAAACTACCAGTGGCTAGGGAAACGTGTGTATTACCTAAATGATTAGAAGCGGTTCTTTGACATTGCTGGCTGTCGCTGGGTGAAATCTGTTGCAAAGAAGGTGCTGCACCAAAGGGCTCTCTGTGATTGCTTTGGTTGCTAGCAGATTTCCACAGTTGCCTGTAGTTTTTCATGTTAGCCTACAAATATTTGCTAACTACTTGCCAAGTGGTAGTACAACTTGAAAAAGTGTAATGCAAACCAGAAAAGAAGATTTTTCAACTTCTTCTTAAAAGCTTTCCCTCTATCCTGCAACCAACATGTTTCATAATTCAAATGTTTACTTTGAAAGCGAACTGTACTTCCCATTTCTGTTGCATTTTTCACAGTTTCATTATAACTACAAGAGTACCTAGACAGTGTTGACAGTGACCAAATCAATCACAAGGATTTCCCTACTGGTTGGGGAATATATATGTTTCATTGGCAACATTTTTCCTTAGCGACATGTGGTTGCAAGTGGGTTTCTGACTGGTCTGTAGGCCTGTGTGACTGGGACTTCATCATTTTCCCAGCCACTGCCATCAACCTCCAGCAACCAGTCATAACCAGTTGGGGAATACAAGTTTTTTTCTGATGACCGGTGGTTGCCAGATGGTTATTGACTTGTTTCTTGGCCTATATGACTGAGGCCTTGCCATGCAGCACCAAACACAAAGTGGCCGATGGCAGTTTGTTTACATTTATTATACATATCATTGTATCATATCTATCCAATAGACTGCAATTTGTTCATGTAAATGGAGAGTCCTCTTCATACACTAAGGTCAAATACGGTGTTCCACAGGGTTCAGTGCTAGGACCAATTCTGTTTACAATATACATGCTTCCCTTAGGCAGTATCATCAGAAGACATAGTATAGTATACATTTTCACTGCTATGCAGATGACACCCAACTTTATCTATCCATGAAGCCAGATAACACACACCAATTAGTTAAACTGCAGGAATGTCTTAAAGACATAAAAACCTGGATGGCCTCTAACTTTCTGCTGCTTAATTCAGATAAAACTGAGGTTATTGTACTCGGCCCTGAAAATCTTAGAAATATGGTATCTAATCAGATTCTTGCTCTGGATGGCATTACCTTGGCCTCCAGTAACACTGTGAGGAACCTTGGAGTCATTTTTGACCAAGATATGTCCTTCAACACACATATTAAACAAATATGTAGGGCTGCTTTCTTCCATTTGCGCAACATCTCTAAAATTAGAAATATCCTGTCTCAGAGTGACGCTGAAAAACTAGTTCATGCAT
Source organism: Hemichromis elongatus (assembly GCA_015108515.1). NCBI lineage: Eukaryota > Metazoa > Chordata > Actinopteri > Cichliformes > Cichlidae > Hemichromis > Hemichromis elongatus. Next base: position 18,148 of record VUQR01001051.1, read on the forward strand.
T
>VUQR01001053.1:23815-56625 GCA_015108515.1 Hemichromis elongatus
AAAAAGAGAAAAAAATTAAAAAAAAAAAAAAAAAAAAGAAAAAAAAAAAAAAAAAAAAATTTAAAAAAGGAAATATATATAAAAAAAAAAAAAATGTATTAACAAAAGTGCTGACTGCTGTGGCCCTAAAACATAAACATGTGGATCAGGTTTCAACATCTGGTAACAGTGAGTGTGATTTATCAGCTCTGATTCTGTACATAATACTATATAATTCATAAATATATTATTTTTATTGCACACACTGCCATAAACAGACATAAGTTAATTTACCTTTATTCATTATAATTTCATTGTTTAACACAAATAAACTGATATTTAATCAAGTATCAATTTACCCCTTTTATTTTTTAAATATATATTTATTTTAAACAGGATTAAAACTCTTGCGATTGAGAATCCCTTGCAGTGATTTTGTTAGCTGCTTCATTGGACAAACAGCGGCAGGACAGCACATGTGGAGCCAACCTTTGCCCAGAATAACATCTTTAGCTCACTTTTAACTACTGTCAATTCATATTCATAAGTTTAACTCATTGATGAGTTAATAAACATATGATATCTGCATGGTGTCTCCCCAGGGTAGTGAAGCCAGCCTTTAAACTCATTTAAACAGTATGTGTTGTGTATCATGGGTGAAGTGCTGCAGGAAGCAGGCAGGACCGTCGACCGTGTGGAAAAAAAGCACAGCCGCAGTCCTCTCCACACCCTGCTCGGGTTAATGGAGTGCACGTCCAGTCGGTCCAGTGTGGTGCAACCGTAAGGCAGCTTTGTCTTGATGTGCTCTGTAATGCACATGTGGATGAGGCCACTAAGGAGTGTGTAAATCACAATCAAAGAAATGCGTGCTGAGGCGGGAACTGCGTGGAAACGTTAACGGGAGGTGAAGTGGGCCGGACGCCCGTGGAGCCAACAGTTTGTTTAACATGTCCACACCTGAGGGAGACGGGAAGGAAGACAGTAAGACAGGAGACGTGCACAGGGATACATCGGCTCTTACAATGACTAGAAAAATGAAATATTTACAATAATCTTATTTTGAAAACACACGATGCTGGCATAAGTAGAAATGTTTTTAACATGAATGACATAAAGGGATCGTGGTAAAAATGGGAATCGCTGATGCAGCGGGTGGGTGGAGCAGAGATTTAAGGGTAGGAACAATCTCTCATACCTTGACGGTGCTGTCGACAGCTCCAGAGAAGAGGCGCCCTCTGGAGACGGCAAGCGCTGTTACACTACCCTGGTGTCTCAGCAGAGTCTGGGTGCAGATCATGTTGTCCATGCTCCACACCTACAACACACAAACACAGCACTGCTGTCATGTTTGGCTGTGCACCACGCGACCTGTAGGATGGGATGATGGGATGGTGTCGTGGGGGGAATCTCCAGGTGATCACTGAGTGAGGTGCAACCTGACAGTGTTGGATGGACCAAAGCATAACATCCAAGAGGTGCTCTGTTGGATTTAGGTCAGGTGAGTGTGGAGGCCAGTCAGTGGTGTCAAGAACACTCACCCGCTAGTAACCAACCATAGACGACTCAGATTAAAACAATAAACAAAAGGTCAATGATCCTACAACTAGGGATGTCCCGATCAGGTTTGTTTTGCCCTCGAGTCCAAGGCATTTGATTTTGAGTATCTACCGATACCGAGTCCCGAAGCGATACTTCTAAAATACATTAAAAAAAAAAAGAATAAAGAAGAGCGAAGAAACAGATTCTGGATGTTCTTCATTTTTTAATTTAATTCACCTTATTTTAACATTCAACAACGGCAGGCGTCTCTGCAACAAAGTGATGTCATGCCGCATGCGTTGCTGTTTCTGTGTGGAGCCAAGAGGTCTAACTCTGTGCCACCGCTTAACTATGGACGTGTTAAAAAATAATGAAAAAAAAAAAATATACAGATCCTATAAACATAAGTGTGCTTCTGAAAAACACAACTTAGTTTTCCTCCAGCTACGCTCAGAGCACCCTCCACTGAAAATAGTTCAACTTTGATAAACCACAGTGCTTGTGAGTGTCACTTCCCTCTAACCAACCAACCACCATGTCCATCACAGGCCCGAGTCACCCTTTATAACATCCTCTGTTTCGACACCGGGCAATCTCGTTTCCTTCCCTGTGAACTCACTCAGGCTCCGCCCATCCTGATCACAGCCTTCCAAGCAGTCACTAAATATGGGTTTTCTAGCGCAGGGGTATATATGTTTATTACTTTGTTATTAATGTCTTTGGGAAGAAAACGGCGCTTTTCTTAGCAGCAGCTGTTGCATCATATAGGGGGCGCCCTAATGGCTGACAGGGATGCTCTCAAGTTAGCCCATTAGCTGATAGTTGTGTCCATTACTTTCATGTATTGACTTAAGCTCCTGTAATTCTGCCTAAGTAGTGCACTAAAATATTTTGACATGACAGATAAAATACTTAAGTGACACACAAACCATCACATGTGTTTCAATGGAAAGCACACACACACACACCACACACGACTCACCCTGAGGGAGCGGTCATAGGAAGCGCTGAACACTTTGGTCTGGTCGGGGGTGGAGATGACGGCCAAAGCGTAGACTGTTCCCACGTGACCCGTCAGGGTCCGCACCTGCTCTTTAGATTCAATATCCCACACCTGGGGAGGACACAAACCATTATCACCATCCTTTCTCCTACATCATCATCATAACAGATACACTCAGAAAAAAAGAAAGAAAATGAGATCCTTTGGTGGTCCCAGAAAGCAGCTTTCTAGCAGTTTCCCTAGCTGCTTCAGGTCATGTCAGATGGACTTTATGATTGTAACCTGAACATTCACAGAAAAACCTATGCAACTACAAGATCAGTGTGTCCCACGGGAAGGACCAGCGACCCGAGCTTAGCTACTGCCAAGAACGACAGAGGAAATGTAAGAGGAAAGCAAACTGTGTGTCTTTCTGCCTTACGTGGATGAGGTTTTCATAGGTGCCGCAGACGATGTGGTGGTTGGTGACAGCTATGGAGTAGACGCTGCCCCCACTGGTCTGCAGGACATGAACACACTCCAGAGAGCGGATGTCCCAAATCTGGCAGACAGAGGCAGAAAAGGGGAAGCAGTTCAGTAGAGAAAAAGAAAAAAAGGAGCGTGAGGGAATGTCCTTGACACCAGGGGAATGAACGCAGCGCAGATACACGCACGCACGCACACGCTCGGTTATCAGCAGTGGAAAAAGTGAGTTACTCAGCAGCTGGAAGCCATCGATTTTCATCCCCACTGAATCACGTGGTTTAACTGGCCAATTACAACACAGCACTGAAAACATTTAGGAAGCTGTAACCACAACAATTCATGACTCTGATAATTCATAAGTTATGAAATATATGACATTTCTGTGGGCTGTGTAGTCAATAAGTCATGTTCACAGTGTACAGCACAACATGACTGACTGACGGGAGAGCAGAGGAACAAAGAGGAAAACGTACAGCAGTTATTTTGAAACCTCCATTTAAACTTGCTTTCAGTGATTTCCTAAGAGTACTGGGCATTAACGAAAAACTGTTGTATAATCACTTTATAAATATATGGCTAACAGGAAACATAATCACTGATTCAAACGTTTCTGGCTACCTGCTGAATACTGCACTCATTCTCCCGTCATCTCTGATTTGATCTCCACCGGCTCCTTCTGGAAACATGCTGTTTTTATGCTATTAGAGGCCAATTATTTTCCCCCTTTGCCTGTTATATATTTATACGTTTTCGAAACCTCTCAAAAAAAAAATTAAGAGAAATGCTATAAAAACATGCGGACAGATGAGGAGAACTGTAGAATACAACTCTGAAGTGTCACCACAAGCAAAAATACAATATTCAACAGTGATTCTGCCTAGAAATTCCTGAAGCATGAATGGATTTTGGTGGAAAAAAATACCAAATGAATACAACGTGAGCACAAAATCAAAGACCTGAGCCAGGATTAAGTTTTTAAACTGGATAACTCACTTTTGTTGTTTTCTAGCAGAGCGCTGTGTGGTCCCAATACACCGCAGTTAATAAGGAGAGTGTGTTTTACATTGTGATGCCACACAACAAGTCCTTTTTGTCTCAATGTTTTCATACCATCCCACAAAAATACCAGCACAGAATGATTCTAATTAAACAAACTACATCCGGGGATCAAACAGACCTTTGGGAACTTTGTAACCAGTCTGTGTCAACTGCATGAATCTGCCAAAATATTTAAAAGCTTACCCATCACTGAATACTGCCAACATTTGTCAGAACCATTTCTGCGGCAAACAGTTTCTAAATGGCTCCGCCAGTTAAAGTGATGGCTAGAGACCAACTGCTCTGCTGACAGGCGTTACATAACGGAGCGCCGGCTACTTTATCTATGCTTTCATCTCTCTTCCCTCATCCGTCCTTCTTCCACAGACGGCCGTCGTTCCTACAACCTGTCCCTCTCGCTTTGCTCTCTGTTCTCTCTTCGACGTCCCTGAGGTAGTCATTAGTGGCCAACTGCAGCAAGACAGTAAGACGCGCACATACGCAAACACACAACATGAAACAAGCCCAGACAGACACACAAACAGGCATTCCAAGTACTTTGAACAGTGAGAAAGCGAATGAAGCCGAATGAAATTTTGTCAGCGCTCAGAACATAACTGAGGGGATACACGCATGGATGTAGTATATCCCAGCAGCTGTAACTGCACACAGGGGTCAGTACTCTAACCAACACCCAGAGATTACTGAAAACACAGCTGGAGACCTTGACCTAGCTCAACACACTAGCAGCAGCGCCTGCATTTAAATTGAAATGTATTTTTGGCTGTTTGTTCAGCTGTGCATGTTCATCTTGATGTTTCTTTTATTTTTTTCCACACTGGCTCCAAAATGATCAACCACCACCTTCCAAATGTGTCCCTGCCAAACACGTTCACTCTGCCGCATCTCACCACCAAACTAAAAACACAACACAGAAAACAACACAGAAAAGAATCTGTGCCTAGAATAATTTAATGAACTCTGATCGCCTACCTGCTGTTGCTACACAGAACTTACCATTTTAGCACAGCACAGCACGCACGTGCAAAATGTAACAGCGACAGATTCAGTGCTGAAAATTCTGCAGGAAATGTCACTGTTGCTGTTGTGATGCCACTAGCAGATTTCTACCAGCAAGCTATTGGTAACATTGGACAAAATTCATCTTCAGCTGACATTTTCAAGTTGACACGTTTTCTTTTAATACACTGAAATCTAATTTACTCATTAAACAGGAGAATTTTTAAAGCTACAGCACTCAGTTCTTCTTAAATAGTTGGAAGGTTTTGTGCACAGAGACCAACTTGGACAAGTAATGCAGGACAGACAAAGAGAAGACAATACGAGGATGGATAATAACCAATGATGGTGGTAAATCATCACTGTCAGCCATGCTCGGTGTGAGTTGATCAAATGTAAACTTCCACAGCACTTTCAAAATATATATAACTATTTTTTAATTGTTTTAATTTTAAATAGTAGGATAACAACAATAATCACACTGTAGCATTAAAAATATCATTTTGATTAAGGAATGATTTCACTGGTGGAACAAACGTCACAGAAAACTAGAAAGATTTTGTTAATTACCATTAGTGTTCTCGGCAGCTGTGAAATAAACCTCACATTGTGTGGTGGTCTAATAAATTTGCTCGAATGTATCAAATTCAAACAAGGAAAAATTAGAGACAGTCTTAAGATAACATCACAAAGGAATCCAGATCCAGACATCCTTCTGGCTCCAACGACTCAGTTTGTACATAAAGTGGAGGCAATTTTCTGTCTTGGTGGAAATATGGAGTCTCGTAAAGCTTTTTTATTTTGTTTTAATCGTTTATGCCTCCTGAGTTATGATTAGACATAAGTAGGCAAACCAGCCCACAAAGCTGAACCTTGCTCTTTCCTACCTTGATGGTCTGATATGATCCGCTGTACAGGTGGTTCTGGGAGGCCACCAGCGCTCTAACCCAGTGATTCAGTCCTGTCAGCTCCTTCTTCAGCTTCAGCTCTGTACCCACGATGTCCCAAACCTACACACACATGCACACAAGAAGAAACTTCACTGAACAAACGGAGAAGAACAAAGTAGTGGATTCAAAGTACACAAGAGAATACTCAATAACATGATAAAAATGCCCGAGGGTGAAAGAATATTAAACGTTTGGTAAAACATTTGTTTACTCAAGTAAAACATGGCAATTTTAAATACTGAACTCTATTCATTTTCAGCTTCACCTTCATCAAAACCCCCTAACCCAAAACACAAAAACCTAGTTTCACACACACCCAGACGCAAACAGCTGAGCTAGGGCAGATACAATGACTCGAAACACAACAGCAAGTCCACCTCTGAATGGCTCAAAACACAAACAAACCAAAAATAAAAGGTATAGATTGATTTGATTGGCCTTAAACTGGAGTTCATGCTTGAAATCCCTCCGATGTGTCTGAACTAAAACAATTCTACAAAGAAGAGTGGGCCAAAATTCCTCCTCAGTGATATGAAAGACAAATATCACAAACACCTGCTTGTCACAATAAGTTATTAAACTTAGAAGGCTAATGCCTTTTTCACACCGTCTTAGACAGCTTATAGAACCTGTTTCCTTCAAGATATGAAATCATCATTTAAAAACTGCATTTTGGATTTACTCTGATCTTCTTTTTCTAATGTTAGTGATGGTCTAAACATGTTAAAAAAGAACTTAAAACAACCAAAAACTACAAAATCAGAAAATCCATTTGCACTCTAGAGGTGAAAACATTCCAGTGTGTTATGCCACTGAACTGATGTTGAGAAAGGGTGAGTGAAGGGGGTTTAAGTGGGGGGAGGGTAAGCCTCTAGTAAGGAAAGTCCCTTGTGTGGGAGCGCTGACATCACGGATATACAGCACCAATTCATCGTCTTCATCTCTGTCCGTCACTAAATTTATTTCCACACACATTTTCAGATTCTTTGCAGAAGTCAGCTGTGCAGGATTTAGGGAACTGCATCTACTTCTAAATATTTGAAAACCATAAAATTACCCAACATACACTGCATGAAATATATTGCACATAACAGTACCTTGATGGCCTTGAGGGAGCCGCTGAACAACATGTTGTGGGAGGAGACCAGTGTACATACAGGGTTGTCATGGGCACGAATAGTATTGACTTTCTGGAGTGTCTGAATGTCCCACACCTACACAGGATACACAGTTAGAGGGAAAATGCATAACACAAATAAATGTGCTTCTAGAGATATGAAAACATTCCAACATGAAATTTTATAAGCTTGGTCCTAAAAGAGGGAGGAGGCAGAGAGGTAAATGTTACTTACAATGATGGTGCAATCTGCAGAGCCACTGTATAGCCTGTTACTATGGAGAGGGAAAAAATACAACTGAGTCATCCACTGAGATTTCTGCCAGCTGATAGAAATTCAATGATTACAACATGTGCATGTTGCATGTGTGAATTATGTTACCCTTGGATACACAGAGCCAGCACGATGCCATCATGACCCTCCAGGGTTTTCTGACATTTGTAGGTGGTGCAGGTGTCCCACACCTTAGAGGAAGACAGGTGACACATAAACAGTGTTAAAAAAAAACTTAGTATTTCTGTACATAACAACAACTCTATAATGTGTGTGGAAGTCGTCTGAATCTCTTTGGAAATAGGAGTGAGCAGACAAAAATAGCATGTGTACCAAAATGTGTAAATAAGTGTAGCCTTTACCTTAATTGTCTTATCAGAAGAGCCAGAGAAGAGCAGGTCTCCAGTGGAGTAGACACAGAGACACCAGACGGGACCCTGGTGGCCCACAAATGTCCCCTTACACTTGAATATCTGCTGGGGGTCGTATGCTACACGCAGGCAGAAAGACAGCATAGACCAGATTTGTATTTTTCATTGGAGAAACACAGTTTGAGGAAATAACTGAAACAAGAGGTTAAGAACAGGATTGAAAGGTGGATGAGGAAAGGGAAGTGGAAAAGAGTGAGCGGGAGGGGGAGGGGGCATCCTGACAGCTGGCAGAGCTACAATTTGATTTTCAGGTTGAAGGTTTTAGAGATTTTCACCCACTGCTGAGAGAAGTGAAGAGTGAAGGCAAACAGAGACTTACAGCCCAGGATCCCCATGTTGAGCCGGGCGTTGATGTGGGACAACTCATCCTGTAGGGACAAAGTAAGTGTATATGTGTAATAATTCAAAACCACAACTTATTACTCACACAAACTCCAGTTCAATTATTCTGCCTCCAAAATTTGTTTTTCTATAGCTTTATACAAAAAATGCCTCACACACACACACGCACATACTTACGTTAAGCATGGAGGCATCTCTACGAAACTCCATCAGGTCTTCGCTGAGCTTGCTCTGGTTCTCATCCAGCACATCTGAAACACATGCAGACAACACAAGGTCTTTGAGACAATGAGAAAAGCTTTAAAAAGCTCGACTAAAATTACTGGACTGACTCAATATCTATAAACAAATACACAATTTGAGTTGATGCATGAAAACCAGATTTACAATTTTAAATCAAGTGTTTTTCCCCTTTAACCTCAACAATCCAAAAACTCTGCCAGCTACACTTTGGATTTCAGTTTAGGTGTGCTATGATCATACCTACAACATGTTTGTTTTTTATTTTACTATAACTATTATATTTAGCCAAGTTATGCGTCTCTTTTTATTTTACGTCCGTGCTGCATTTTGCAAATCATAATGTGCTATTTTCTTATATAGCTTCTTCCAGAGCACAGCAGAAGGCAGCATTTCAGAGGGTCTTCTATACTAGCTCCTAGAGCAGTCATTTTAAAATCTGTAGCCTTCAACCCTACCCACACCGAGTTAAGAGACAGCACACATATGAGGAGAGGAACGTGATGCAGATTCTTAAAAGGCTCCAATTTTATCTCACACAGGGCTAGCGCTCCAAGCCCTCCCTTCCTTTCCGGGCCAAAAACAAACCTGATAAAAAAAAAAAAGCACTTCTGTCAGCAAGTTCTGAACTACAGATGTTAATGGTTAGTGGTCAAACATTGTAAGTGGTGGATGTTTATAAGTATATAAACATCTTGGGGACAGATCCATGATAGTGCACTGAATCACCACTGACACAAAGTTAACATCACAGGTTCAGTGATGTTAAAGGGAACCGAGCTAAAACAGCTCGTTCTAGACAGAGGATGAACTAACATGCTGCACACATGCATGATATAAGATTAATAAGAATCATTTTGAACTATGAATCATACAAAGCTCCTCTAGAAGAGTTCAAGAATAAAATGATAGAACGGGTCCAGGGGACTTTGTAAAATGGCCTGACCAAAAAAAACCCAAAATATTTACCAGCAGCTATAGTTCCTCTGAAACCCTTATTAGTAAATGAACTCAGAGGAAGTACAAGCAGATATTTTCTGCCAAGCCTCAATTACGACAAACTATACATCTTGGTATTCAGTTCATGTTGTGACCAAAATACACTGAGTACTAAAAACAGCTGTGAGGTGTGAAGACATGTCTGATATATTCATGATATTAGTCTGACAGTCTGTGTGACTTTCTTTCACATGCCCTGCTTTGCTGAATACTTGGGCAAAGTGAACTATTTTTTTGATCTGTATAAGTGAGGTACCACAGCACCTGTTCCTTGACAGCTGCCTATACAGCATCACTGAGCCACATACAAACAGCCCATCTGCTCACTGAAGCTCAACTACATCTTGTTCCATGCGTATAAATACCCAAATGATGTTGCCGAATGTTAGAAAAAGAGAAATGATTCTTAGTTCTGCTTTTCTGTGCATCTCACCAAATTTGAGCTCCAGGTTTTTCTCTAGCTGATCCAACTTCTCAGACAATTTCCCCAACATGGAGCGTAGGAAAGCGATGTCTTGGTCCTTCTGAGCCAGTGTGAGCTGCATCTCATGGAATCTAAGCAGTCAAATGTCAGAGGTCACATTCAGACTGAAAAAGAGGTTAACAGAAACTGTTCAGTCCAGCAAAAGTCTGGGTAACTGAGCTCACCTATCATCAGTCTGCTGCAGAAACTCCTTGAGGCCCTCAAATTTACAGACCTCCAGGTGTGTTTCATATGTGTCCTGGTTGCCTATGAATGTGCAGCTGTTGGCAAAGCAAATATGAATACAGTAAAGTAACAGAACCAATGGAAAAAAAGCAAGAAACAATTTCATAGAATAAACAAAATATGGTGGGTAGGAAATGGAGAAAGGTGAAATAAGACATCATAGCACCGTTTTTAGGCTTACCCATATTTGGAGTGTGGACATTTGATGTGCTCGCATTCTTTGAGGTGAGCCTCCAGGTTCATGGTGAGCAACGGCGGGCAGGAGGGGTTGTTGGGGCATCGCACTGGCCTGTAGTCACAGCTGGCCTCATGTTCTCTGCAAACAGAGATGTTGGGATGATGAGAGCAGAAAATGAGTGTATTTTTTTTTTTTTTTAAACAGGATGCAATAAACTCTGCAGCTCTTTATTTAATTTTAGATTTCAGAAATGTTTCCAATCCTAGATCCTTACTTGCGTGTAGACAGTTTGATTGTGAACGGGCAGCCTAGCGGGTCCACCTCGTAGGCTCCAGGTTTCCCGGCTACTGAGGTGGTGGGGGCTGTGGCGCCGGCCGCGCCGGCCGCGCTGCTGCCTACCGCCCTGCAGCCGTATTTACAGTGGATGAAGAGCTCTCCAATCTGCTCGGCTACTGCGATGTTGTTCACCACAACCGTTAACTTAGCTGCATCCACAGGGCACTTATCTGCAAGAAGCACAAATAATAATTAGGTAAGGTTCAAGTAAAGTAAACTTAAAAAATGTACTGCAATAAATGTCTATTTAGGCTTACCTGAAGTCAAGGCACATCGTCTGCAGAAAGTGTGCTGCAGAAAGAGGAAGTTACTTTTAGTTTAGTTTTACTTTGCTTTAAAACATCTGGATATTTGGTGAAGCCTGTCCGTCACACATGTAGCATCTAATAAAGAATGGCAGATTTGCTGATTTACTGTCAGCAATACTAGCAGAAATTGTCAGCCACCAAAAGTCAGCTGAAAATAACTGTTGCTAGTAGAGATTTACAGCCCCTTATCCTAGTGGATTTAAAATAACCTAGAATATTGTGAAAATGCTTTTTTAAAATACTTTATTAAAAAGGGTAAACATTCATGTAGTCTATTTTCATTCATGTCACTTTTAACACTTTTACAAAGTCACAATCAAAAATAAGCTTTAGAGGAAACTGGGCACAACTGTGATGTAATTCGTTTGAGGTTTTTACAAGCTGTTGGACAAAGTATTAAAAAAAGGAGAAAAACTATCAAAGCACAGGCCGACGGACAGAAAGTAAAAGATTACAAGTTAAAAGAAAACAGAAAACTCACCCCACAGGTCGTGATGACGGGGTCCTTGAAGACGTTGCAACACAGCTGGCAGCAAAGTTTGACTGAAGGCTGCTCGGCAAAGACCTGCGGCTCCTGCTCACAAACATAAACTCGTGTTGATTTACTCGAACTGTGTGCGACTCCAACTCCAAAACTGCACTCTGTGTGTCTGTCTAGATCGCTATATGTACTGCAAGGCATCTGTTTATATTTACTTCCATATATGTAGAATAAATATAAGTGTCGGCTGCCATACCGTGTCCTCCTCCTCTTCATGCAGAGAGAAAGTGGAGCGCAAGGACATGTTGGACTCGGAATGGAGAGATCGGACTGAGATAGCTGAATCTGACCTCCGAGGAGTACCGATGGGAGGCTGAGGAAGGGGGAAAAAGCATTAAGCAGCGAGGAAGAATAAGTCATAAATAAGTCCCACAATAACAGTATCACAGCAAATCCTCACATGTGTAAATATATATATATAAAAAAAAGATGAAGAGCGTGAAGACATTTCATGTTTTTGTCCAATAAATGATCACTTTTCCTAGGTTTTAATAAATGGGATGTTGAGTTAGATGTGTGCTTACCATTCCATCGTCGTCATCGCGGGGGGAGTAGGTCAGAGTGCTGGAGGAGGAAGGAGTTCGTCTGTGTTGCTTGTAAGTGCTGGTGCCTTCTGCTGAAAATAGAAAGGGAATACTCAGAGGAAAGAACACTATAATAAAACAAAAACCTTAGTGACATCAAGCAAACAGAGAAAATACATCATTTAAAGAAGGTAGCGGTGTGTTAATTATGTGTCACCTTTAGCACCAGCAGCTGAGAAAGTTGGAGCGAATGAGGCCTCCATCCTGCTCTGCAGTGAAGAAAGATGGACAGGTAGAACAACTCAGAGTCAAAGTTTTAGTTAATATTAAACAAAAGCAAAAGCTGTGATGAAAATACATTTCATATCATGAGTACAATGAGTAATTATGTACAATGAATAATAATCCCACTACATGACTTAAATTTCTGCAAGTGTCTCTCACCCCGTTGCCAGAGTCTGCTGAGGGGCTGGAGGGGCTGCTGGGGATGGTTGCTGTGCTAGTTATTGCTGCTCCTCCGGAGTATCGGTTGTAACGAGGAGTCTTAGCACTGCTCATAACCCAAAGCACACACTCAGAATATGTGAGGCAAGACTAGCAGCTAGCTGGACTGCTAGGCCTAGGAAGAGATAAAAGGACAAGGAGGGTATTAGAGTGACACATATTGTAAAAATGATATCAGATTAGGGCTGTGCGATGACCAAAAACTCATATCCCGATATAACACATTTATCGTCCCGACAACGATATATATCACAAAAATTATACATTTTCTGTAAATTCTGTGAATCTCTGGCAACTCGACATGCGTGAAGTGTTTTCAGCTGAGCGTTGTGTATCTGGAGTCGAGTGTTTTGACTGATGCATGAAGAGAGAAATTTTTAGACATAAGTTGTAACGGCCGCCGTTTTCTTTGTGAGTATTTATTGCATGGCGTGCTGCGGGGAAAAGCCTGTTCTAACATTTGAGTCTAAGTTTATTTTTTAGCACCTGATGGCTCTTTTTAGCTTCTCATCTGTAAACACTGCATACTCTTTCACGCGATTCGGTTTATTTTGAAAAATCTCAAAAGGATCTTAAGCTTTATTGTGAAAGAATTATGTGGGAAATAAACAAGAGGACGGCGGAGCTAGGCGATGGCTTTACCACCAAACAGTCGATTGTCCGTCCGTAGTGTGGTTATTTTAAATATAAAGACAGCGAGAACTTTAAGAAATTAATACTACAGTGACCATCAAAATGATGAAAAAAATATTGCTGTAAACAGTTTATTTTGCAACACCACGAAATAAACGATAGCGTAATATGAAACGATAGACGTTTTTATATCATCATCCAATATATATCGTTATATCGAACAGCCCTACATAAGGCGCTCTGGTTATTTCCCCCTGACTAGCACTACAGAAGCCCGACTAAAAAGAGCTTAAGCATGTAATGCTTGCTTCAAGTTAAAGTTATGTTTTAATACAGAAAATCATTAAAAAAAATAAATAAAAGCCACACACCCACAGTTGGCTGAAGAAAAGCCAGCGACTGCCAGAAGCTACAGCACAGCTTTAATCTACATGAGAGGCAACGCAGTGAAAAAGAAACGACACCGTGGAATTACTGTTGTTAAGGAGACGTTTGACCTACTTTACTGGCCTCAAGCACAACAACACAATCAAACATAATTATTTCAATTCACGGAAAAGATGACGCTTATGAAGAAGTTTTATGTTTTAGTCTGTTGAATCCAACTGTCCAGAAAACCCAGAGCACAAATCCAGCAATAACAGGAAGTTGAAAGTTCAGTCATTCAGTAATTAAATGGTTAAATTGAAAACAAAAACTCTAAAGTTCTAATGTTTTCTTTCTGCTAGTACTGTGTTGTTTGTCTAATTCACAAATATACACACAAAAGGCTCCTCAGGTACCCCCAGACTGAAATCTGAGCCCCAACTGATCTTACTGAGAGGATTATTCCTGACTTACAAAGTAATGTGAATTTTTTTAATGTCATTACAGGATTTCCTATCTTTCTGTGAACAAACCCTGGCCTCCTGTTGCTTTACAAGAAAGATTTTCAGTTTGGGGGCTGAAGTAACAACATGGACTACTGGAAATACAAATGTTATTATTTAGTTACAGAACTGAGAACAAATTAAGAAATTCAGACTTTTTTGATTTTTCTAATGCTTAAACAGAAAATGTTCTGAGTCAGTGCACTGAATGTTTGTAGTTTCTGGACTGTTGATCAGGCAAAAGAAGACATCTGAAGACTGATTTTCAGACCATTAAAAACCCAATGACTCATTAAAAGAGTGCTCCAATGACATCATACAGAGCCAAGAGTAGAAAAAAAATGAAGACCAAGCTTTTGTTTCACAAGGATTTCTTACATATATGCTATCCATATTTAACAGGAGTTAAATTTTGTAATTATTTATATCTTCTTCTTTTGGCCAGGGCAGATTATCTTTCTTCAGCTCACCCTATCCCTAACAACCTCCTCTGTCACACCTACCCTCTCCATGTCCTTCTTCTTGATATCCACGAACCTGCTCTGAGGCCTCCTTGTTATCCGACTGGCAGCTCGATCTTGATTGTCATATGCCCTTGACATCCACTATCCCTCCTCTTCTCATGTCCAAACCATCTTGGCCTTGCCTTACTAACCTAATCTCCAAACATCTCAACCTAAGCTCCCACTCTGATATACTCATTTCTAATTCTGTCCATCCTGCTCACTCCCAATAAAAATCTTACCATCTTCAATTTTGCCACCTTCAGCCCAGTCTCCTGTCTTTTGTCAGTTCCACCATCTCCAAAGCAGCCTTCACAGCAGTTCTCACTACCATATTGCAAACCTTCCCTTCCACTCTTGCTATTATTGCGGTCTGTCTTACATATGAAGACAGAAGAAAAATACGGTAAAACACAATAGGTCGTGTTTATTCACTAAATGAAATAATTATAATTCTCTTAACTGGGAGAGTAAAGCTTGTACTCTTAAAAAAAACAGCAGCTCAGCAGAGAAAAATTAAAATTACACAAATTGTCTGATGTTCATCTTGAATATTGGCCACACATGATTGTTCATTCACACACACAAACACACACATACACTGTGTATATATACTGTTTAATAAGTACACATGAAGATAGTTAGCAAAACAAATCAAAGCTCCAATAGTTCTACCTTACTTGTTAAAAGTAGTCCAACTTATCCGTGTGGTAAACTTGTGAACAGTGCTCAACATCTGCAACCCGTCAAACCAAGAGGAGGAGTGAGGGAGGCAGAGAGAGAGGGAGCAAAACAAGCACAATGGGAAGAGGGGGACGAGACAGCCAAAAAAACAGTGACCCGGACAACTAGCTAATGATGCAAACGGAAAGGTATGCGGTCCGTGGGCTGCAGAGTCTGCCAGTGAACCTATTCAGGAGCTGTACTCGCAGTCATAAGCCTGGAGATTCCCGTAAAAAAAGGGGGGCGGAACACGAAAGCACGAAGACGAAGACAGACACACACACACACACACACGGGAACAAAGTTAAAGACAGCTAGCTGGCTAAATGCTTAAACGCGGAATACATAAACGAATAGGCGTAAAGCACGAGTTTCCTACTATAAAAGAAAATTATCTACAACCGTTTCTGCCTGCAGTCATGTTGTCAACAACCATGTAAACTGCGACAATTGCACAGTATAAGTATCTTCTTTGCTAGCTTAACTTAGCTAATGTTACATTTTCATTAGCAATCACTGCGACCAACAGTCTGCGGCATAAAAACTAAAAACAACGGTCGAATAATCCGCGCTCTTTTCTATTCAGCAAGAAAACTATGACTAAAAAGTCGTTTCGGCTTAGTTTGTAGACTTACCATTGTATCTGTCCAACAACAGCGCAGCTCCAATTCTCTAGACGAATTCCGAAATCTTCCTCTTTGCCTCACATACACACAGCTCAAGATGCCGCAGTGTGTTCTGGGACACGTAGTCGAACTCATATCGCGTTCTCTTTACCAGCATACTTTTCTCCGCTGTTAGACTATACCACCCACAATGCACCTTGCGCACCAGCCATTGGACTTCATGCTGTCAGTAAAATTCCGCAAACCAACTGGGAAGTGCGTTATTCCCAAATAGATCCACAGTCTGACGGGTTCAGCGTCGGTATTGGTTCCTGACCGACACAGAGCGGCCACCATCACGTTGTACGTGCAGGGCACGTGGAAGGTGGTCTGATGCGGAGTGATATTGAAGTGTAAACTAATGTTACAAATGCTGTGATTTTTCGGGAAATGCCAGCATTTGGATCGAGCTTATTTCCACCACATACTACTGATAAATTATGTCGGCCAGCATCTTCAAGTGTTTACAGTTTATCGTAAATAATAAGATTAATAAACTGGAATGAAAAAAAGAACACATACGCGTAATACACACGTTTAATGACTTAGAACTGGACATTATTAGACAGTAATATAAATAATGTTGGGCGTACTGAACAGTGTTTTGTGTGATGTATGATGTCATTTTGTTAAAATCATACATCTATAATATATCATTTCAAACTAATATGTTTCAAAACAGAATGAAAAAAAGCAAAACATAAAACAAATACATATCCAGGAGCAGACACAAGCCACAGGGCTGTTTTTACGACCTCATTTGTCAAAAAGGGATTCAGATCAAGAAAATCAACATCACTGGCACTATTAGACTCAACAGGATATATCACACACTCCACTGACAAAAAAACAGTATGTCATTGGGATAGTCATGGACTTATAAAAACACATTTGATGCAATAAAAAATGATATAATAATTAAAGACAAACAAAACTGAAACCTTGTGAAATGAGAATGTAGTTTCTCCCTGTAAATATGACAATGTTTCATATTTGATATAATGTAGAAACTGTGTTTAATTAGAAATATATTTATTGCTGTAATTCAGAAAAGAAGATAAGCACAGTGGCATGGTAGTTAGCACTGTTGCCTCACAGCAAGAAGCCTCTATACCACCATCAGGCTGGGGGGGTTCTGTGTTTGTATGGGTTCTCTCCGGGTACTCTGGCTTCCTCCCACAGTCCAAAGACACACAGTTAGTGTGGGTAGGTTAACTGGAAACTCGGAATTGCCCATATGTGTGAATGTAAGCGTAAATGGTTGTCTGTGTCTGTTTGTTAGCCCAGGGTGTGACCAGGGTCTACCCTGCCTCTTGCAGGGACAGCTGTGATAGGTTCTAGCGCCCCTCTGCAACCCTGAAAAGGATAAGTGGAAGAGAATGGATAAATAATAACAGATCATTTATGGAGAGGAGGTTTAAATAAGTGTGCACTTTTAACACATTTTAACACCAGCTGAGCATCTTTTAAACACCACAGCCTACCTGAGAATTGTTCCTGATCATCTCCATCCCTTTATGACAACAGCGGACCATCTTCTTATGGCTGCTTCCTGAGTTCATTGTACTCAAATGACCTCTGCAGTCACCAGATCTTAATTCAATAGTGCACCTCAGGGACGTGAGAGATCGGGAGATTATAATCATGGACAAATCTGCAGCAACTTGATAAGTGATACCATCATGTCAAAATGGAGCAACGTCTCTGGGGAATGTTTCCAGCACCTTGTTCAATCTGTACCACAAACAATGAAGACAGCTCTGAAGTCAAACCTGGGCCCAACCCAATACTAATCAAGTGCATCAAGCAAAGCTGACCACTGATTGTATATTAAGAGTAAGCAGTATTCTCTGTTTATGCTTTCCCCCCTCTTTTATTGTTTTACCCTCTTTTCACCAGAAGAGGGTACCACTCATTTACATGTGATGAGACCACTGGGATAAAAGGCAAACAGATATAATGTAAATATGAAACAAAAAACTTGAATCCACCGACTGGCATAAAAATAACTGGTCACTTTATTTATAAGTGACATAAATGGTATTTTACAGAAAACATGTTGACATGTCACAGCAGAAACACACAGTCCAACTAAATTTAGACTGAATTTAGATAACTGCAGTAAACTGCAGTGAAGAAGTGCCTTGCGCAGTATTTGACTAAATAGACCAGCCACATCACTGCTTAGTTGTATTGTAGATACAGTAAATGTGTTCATTACTGTGCAAAAAGGAGAAAAAAAAGAGCTTTGTGACCTCAGTTAACAATGAGTTCCCCTGCATGTAAAATGCACACACATCAGCAAAAAGATAAGGCTGTGTTCACCTTCACAGCAGTGATTTGGTGTGATAGATGTGGGATGAGGTGCAGGGACGCCAGAGAAGCAGAGTGGATCTTTCATCGGTACGCAGGGGGCTGATGGGCGCAGCTCTGCAGCCTGGAAACAGTAGGCGCAAGTGAATAGATGCCCACATGTAAAGACAGAGAGAGGGAGCTGTAAATAGAAAAGAGAGAGAAAGCCTGGGCCTGAATACCGTAATGCAACCATGAATAAGAGATGCTTTGAATGCAGCTTTGTTGATGCACGCACGCACACACATAAAAAAAAACACACACACACACACACAGCTCAGCGTTCCATTAGAGGAAACTCAGGCCATTAGTAGCTTTATCTTCTTTGTGTGTGGGGCAGCACTGACAAGACTCCCCTCTCCATCGCACCCCCTCTGAGCACACTCAAAAAACATACAAGAAAATAGAACACGCATACAAGCTGTGACACGCACCGTCTGTCTCTCTCTTAGATGCAGATGTTGCGGACAGCTCTGTTTTAGCAGTGACTTGCAAAGCAGCCTCTCGAGTCCCAGGGAGAAGGACTTGTTTTCAAAAGGCCGCCTATCCTTTCATGCTGATGAGACGCTTCAAACAGCTGACAGCGCACACAAAATATCTTTGCCAGTCTCTCTGAATGTGCAATTACAGAATGTTTTTGTGTCACACCGGTTCAGTGTTCATTCACAAAAACTCTTGTCTCCTTCTGTGCAGACAAACATGCCTGTGACAGCTGACAGTGTGCGCCGGCCTTTGTCTTTCTCCCTCTCACACATGAAACAGGCTTTGATATTTAAGTGTTTTACTGACTCACAGTAACTGTGTCGTCTGTCTGACAATGCTTTACCTTTTTCTATTGTATCCCTTCAGAAAAAAATGATCCTGAATTTAGGGATATGTGCACGCTTTTGTCTTTTCTAAGATGTTACAGTTTTGACCCTTAAAAACAGAGAGAAACATGTTGGACTGTAAAAATCTTATTGCAAAAGCTATTGTGATGCTAACAGGGGTAAAGTGACTAGAATTAGTTGCATAGTTATGTGCAGTATAACTTCTTTTCAATAAATAGCCTTGGAACATATTTATATGTGAATCAAGCTGCTTGTACTGCATGAATTATCACAGGAATCTTTAGTTTGTGTGTTAAAGAGGATTTTAGCATTTTTTAAGTCGCTGTTGCTATTGCTGTCATTCTGGATTGCTCTAAGTGCTCTCATGGTGTCATTTTTGGCAGCGAGAAGTTGCTGATTTCAACAAACAACCTCTAAAAACCAAGTGAACTCAAAGACCCACACATCATCGAATGACACAAGATAGTGTGCTTGATATAAAGAAGCAGTGGGTTATGAAAATAACTCAGGAAATAAATATGTGAATTATATGTAATTAAAAAAAGTCAACAATTATCTTTTATCGATGGTGTGGATTAATCCATTGTTTGTGTCCAGCCTGATGTATCTCAGCAAATATTAAAGGATGCCATTAAAATGTGGTACAAAAATTCATACTCTGCAGAAAATCAGCTGTACTTGCTATTGGGCGGTCACTAAGGTCTGTGTGACCGAGGCTTTTGTGATGGTTATTTTTTGATTAAAATGCCTCAACCACTGTGTGACACACAGCATAGCCATGAAATCCGGTATATATGTAAGTATCCTCCCTGACAATGAATAACAATAATTTACACTTTCCTGTGATCACACCTTTAAAAGATTTTTGTAAGACTAACTCAAAATATTTTCATGTGCACTCCTAATGAGAAACAATAAGAAATGTACAGCTGTAATGAGACTTTTACAGCCACACTGACAGCTCAGACCTGATTATCTGCTGCCAGGCTTCTCCAGCTGCAACCAAACCACAAAGCAAGGCCACATCACCAACGTGGTTACAGATGGTCGTGACAGCATCATGACGGCCTGTGTTCAAATAACAGCGCAATTTTGTACAAAGACTGTTCGTAGGTTCGCATCGGTCAGGGTTTTTACTTCCGACTTTGAACTAAAACGCACATTTTTGTTAGGTTATTAAAAAAAAATAAAGTTTTTAAAATGTTTCTGCCACTACAAACTGTACATGCTTCCATGGAGCAGACCAGAGTATTATCCTTCTCTCTGTGTTGGGTTATGGTTGCCCTACTTTGGCCTTCCCGGTCAGTCCAGAAAAACAGAGCTGCCACTAAAAAGCCCTTTAGAGCATCTGCTTTCAAACCTGATGTATACTGCACGAGTCCACCTGATCCCGCCCCGACAGTAAAGAGGGGTAACCTTGGCATTGTGTACCAAACTCCACAAAGAAGGGCCCCAGCTGGTCCAATAACTAAAGTAAATAAAGGTGTGACAAAGTGACAGAGGGGGGAGGGACTGCAGGTACCTGTAGACTATCTAGTAATTATTTAACTATTCAGTGTGATGAAATGCTCATTTTGGCCAGTATCCCATTGCTTTGTTTGTCTCTAAGCTGGTAGTGGTGGTCAGTATTTGCAAACTGCATGAATATATCAAACAGCATATTTTATACTAGTACACTTTATAGCATTTGCTACTTTATTTGTCTACCCACGCTTGTTGTAGACGACGCCACCTACAGCAGACATCGAGCACAGCACAAAATCAACCAGTCCTGGTGAGGATTTCTTTTACTCACATCATAAACAGAAAATACATAAAAACCAGCCGGCACAACCAAGCTGTCTAAAAATCTTCTACTTTATTTGATAAGACAGATGTTTTTGTAAAACATTCAATAAAAAAACGGTCTACAATTTATTGCTCGTTGTCATCTTTACACTAGGAATTTTGATCTGATGCATAATATTTATTTTCCAAACCACTCTCAAGAGGAATATGTTGCTAGATATTTAGACAAGTGTTTATGTTGTCATTATAGTAGTTATAACATACATACATACCCACGTTCAGAGTATATAAAAAAAAACCCAAAACAAGTAAAGTTACAGTAGCTAGACAGAAAAAAACAGACAAGGGACAGGCAGACTCAGGAGTCCTCTCATGTACTTTTTAGTTTAGCTTCAGGCTGCATTTGTTGCTTTCCCAGAGTTAGATCATTTCAGGGGGATCAGTAAACATTAGATTTAATATTAGACTCATGTGCTCACAGGAAGTAAGAAGATCATATCTAAAAAGCTCTTTATGGGTAATACATTTGTTCACATTGAGTTTTCAAAGTCAGAAAAATAAAATACTGCACATCCGTCCAATCATGGAGCAGCGCTTTGGGGAAGAAAACACAAAAAGAAGAGATTCATGAGGATGACCTGAGGCTCCACTGTCCCGAGTCCTTTAGAGAATCCCACATCCTTGCCACGCCTCCCCTCATACACATTCTCACTAAGCAGTGTGTACGTGTGTATTTTGTTGATCTACTCCTCCTCAGGCCTGCCTGCGTGTGTGTGTCTGTGTGTGTCTATGTGATGCAGCTGTGCGTGTGTGCTTTACAGTACACATGGGAGCATAAAGTCCAAATTTCTTTTGTAAAACATGGACACGCAAACACACAGAGTCGCATGCACGCACAACCGCCGTCTGTTCTGCAGTTGGCGGCGACGTCTGGACGTCATGCCAACATATTTACATTCTCGCTTTAAGGAAACTGTGTACAAGGCAGTAGTAGACGGTGATCCGGCAAGGTGAAGAAGTCGTTTTTGTGATTTATTTTTTTAATCTTTCAAGTTGGGGGTGGTGAGGGGGTATGAGGAAGAGGGAGTGGAGACGAAAGAAACAAGAAAAAACAAAAGAAATGTGAAGAAGAAATCTTATCAATAAATAAATAAATAAGTTAATAAGTTAAACTGGTCTGTCTGTACATGTGTGTGCATATGGGTTTCTGTGTTGGCTGTCATGTCTGTTGTTGTGTGTGTTTGTGCTTCTGTGTAGCCTTTAGGGGCTGTAGCTACGGAGGAGAAGGAACTCAAACCCCTCCGGAGACCCCGAGTTTCATTCTGCTCTGACAGCACAAACAGAGCTGCTAAGACACTCAACAACAACACTGTTTGCAGGACTGGATGGGATATCCATGCTTTCTGAGCTATTTTAAAACTACATATGAAAACCTGTAGGAGTCACACTGAAAGGAGAGCTGTGAAAGCTTCTTGGGTCCATGCAAGTTGTTTATCGCACGTAATGGCTGGAGTTTTGGTCACTTGCTGTAAATTTAGTCTGAGGGAGATATTTTGTGAGCGTTTCATGTGTTATGTTACGTTATATATTAAGGTGGTCCAGCAGACTGTTGCCACGCGAGAAGCCCGTCCGCCGTCTTTCGAAGCTTGCGAGTACACCAGTTTCACACGGCGACCGGCCAAGTGTGTGGATGTGAGAAGTAAGCAGGGTTCAAACTTCTCCCTGATTTTTTTTCTTTCTTTCCATTCTTCTGTTACTTTTGTCACTTTTCTAGCGCGAGAGCTTAACCAAGCTGAACGCTGTGAATGCCTTAGAGAAAAGACTGTCAGAAAGTGTGCGCCATTGTACACACTGCATTCAAGTGTGGCCATTCCTTCTGAAGCTCTACAGACATTATACACAGTCAACCATACTGGCACTTTAAACCATGTATAGGCTTGTTTCCACATTTAAATAGTTTCTCATTTGTCTGTAAAAGTCTGATCTGTAACTCTTGGTCAATTACACTTGTTGACATAGAATTAGCTTTTTAATGACTTGTGTGGCCCATGAGAACCTATAAAGACTTGCAATTTATAGTAGGACAAGATATCCATCATGGCCTGCTCCGTAATCACGTAATGGACTACAACTGCCCCCAGGCTGAAGCTTTGAATATGGAGAAAAACCCAAAGAAAGATACACTGAACTGTACCAGCTGCACACACAGGCAGCATAACAGAATGCATTCTACCTGTAATATAGTTTGCAGCCCAAAGCATATTTTTACATCTATTTTCCTGTTTTTTTTTTTAAACATGTACTTGCTGTAAGCTCTGGAATCTACACCAACTGTGCAGATGAGACGAGTGCAAACGTGCTGCTGAAGCTATTCCTCCTATAGTCACTTCATGCATCGTTGATGGATTAGATAGCTATTAGATGCTTAAAAAGCTAAATGGACATGCACTTGAGATGAAGTGAAATGTGTCTGTGCAAATTACTGTGGAAAGCAGTGCATGAACATGTCTCATCTGTATCTTTGTGTTAGCACATTGGCCATTTTTTTCTAAAAAGCAAATTGTCTTTGTTCTGCCATTTTCAGCAATAAACAGGTACAGGGTGGTCACTGTCACCCTCTGAACTGGAAGCATTTTACATGTAGCCAAGGAAAAGGAAGGCGCGCCACAATCGCTAATGACGATGCTAATGCTCATGCTAATGCTGAATCTAGGTAAATGTGATGCTAATGGTGATCTGGCTAATGGAGATGTGGTTACTACAGTATATTAGCTTGTATTTGGTTGAAAGGGGGTCAAAAGATGGTTCACAAAAGAAAAACAGATGTGTTTACTTACAAATCACTATAGGTTCTTATAGGTACTTAGTTTTTTTTTCATCAAAGACTTTATTAATTAAGTTTAAAGGGGTCAGACTCTATATACTGTAACGGTGGTCATTCCCAGTATGGAACAAAATTCCCTCCAGCAGATCTACAGTCAGTCTGGCAGTGAGAATGTGACTCCATTACACATCTTTAACGCATTTAGGAAATTTAGGAAGAAAAAAAACTGCAAAGGGAAAAAGCTTGTGACTGGCAGCTGCATAAATAAAAGTTGTCATAGATTCATATAAAGACACATAGTACAAGTATTGATTATTTCTGTCATATCATAAAAACGATGCATTGCCTTGGCAGGGTTAAACTTGCAGTGTTAAGTGTGTGAATGTGTGTCTCTATCAGTGTGTATTTCTGTGCCCTTGGGGTGTGTTTTTGGGGAAAGGGTTAGGTTTGCCAGCTGTTTTACATTCACGGTGAGAGGTTAGGAGGTGCTGTCCTGCCGGTGCATTCACAGGATGGGTTGGGTTGGCTTCAGGGGTCATCTGTAGGGTGTGTGTGTGGAAATTCAAGGGTCATTAAATGGTTAAATCTAAAGAAGGATGCATTTTCCTTTCTCCACCCAGGGGTTGTTCTTCATCAGCTCCGGGTTCAGGAAGGGATCCTCTGGGACACCATCCTCTATCCATTTTACCAAACTGTGTGGAGAGAAAAATAGAAAGAGCAGCATTTTTTAAATTCCTGAGGTATAGTCTTACCACAATCTGTCCTCTATCTGCTTTCCCATATAAGGCAAAAGGACAAGGACAAACTGAGTAACCATAACTTACTAAATATATTCAATTTTGCAATTTTTTTCCTGTAGTTTAGTTCTAACGCTCCAACTCTGTTTCTTATTAAGAACGGACATTTATGAGTTTGAATTTGAAGACAGCAGAATGTCTTAAAATAAAATAAAAATGGGATCATTTTTTCTAATGCCTTGTATGACCTCTTCTTTAGTGTCTGAGATGTGAGGAGACCAACTGCTGCAGTTTAAAACTCAAAATGTTGTCCCATTCATGCTTAGCTGAAGAGTTTTGGCCATGCTTTTGAAATATGTGCAGAGGGACGTCTTGCATTGTCTTAGTGAAAAAGACCAGACCCTCCCTGCTAAGGACATTCTGTGGATGGCAGCAAATGCTGCTCCAAAACTTTAAATCCCATACTGTCGTAGATGTCAGCATCAAATTCAAAATGAGCACGAAAGCAGCATTTGTCATATGCACTTTGTACTATTGCAACTGAATGTAAATGTAAAGGATCTGAAAAATCATTTTTGATTTTACGTGTCTGGTGTGAAAAGGCCCAGTGGTGATAAAATGTTTCCTTTGGTGGTTGGTGTTTAATCTGATGGGACTGCAGAGAGAGGGCGAGACAGATAAACTTACCAGTGGCTGCGAGATCAACACAGTATAATACGAAAATCATATAAACTTCAGGGACAGATAGGATAAGATAAACTGTGAATCCATTTAACCTTCTTTGGTGCAACTGAAAATACAATGGATGCACTGTAGAGGCAACAGCAACAAGACGACCCTCAAAAAGGGAATGATTTTACAGGTTTGGACTGAATTTGCTCCAGTTTTTCTTTTGCATTTGCCAGAGAAAACCAGAGACATGTCCCCCAGACCTGAATCCACCTGAGAACCTCTAGGATATTATATATAGTGGTGCATCTGATGCAGCCAAACAGTAGCAGAGCCTATCTATAGCATCTCACAGACCCACAGACCCCCTAAGACATCATCATGCTCATCAGGAGCATGCCCAGATGTTACTGATATTCAGGCATTGGGGGGGGGGCATACACAGTGCTGAGCCAAATTATGGAAGCAAGTACATAGCTTGTCTTCTGACTGAGCCTGAGCCTGACTGATTGTTTGGTCAGGTGTACGCTGATGAACTTGGTCTCAGAACTATACATAAACTAGTACTAATTTAAAATAATGCACTGAATTAATGAGTTACTCTACACAAACAGATAGTAACAGCTAGTATGGCTCTATTTTCTATCTCCATCTTCTTCCTGTAAATGCAGGTATCAGTGTGTTCGGCGTATTTAGCTAAAACAAATATCTTCCCTTTTCAATCTGAAAGGCTCAGAGCGATTTATCTTTTTTTGTGCACAGTTGATTTCAGGGTCGTGAACCCCGCACAGCGCAGCAGTGGAGTAGCTACTCACTCAGTCACTGTTTTGGAGGACTTCTCTCTTTTGAAGGCCAGCTGGTACTTGAGGCTCTCCACCTCCTTCTTCATCTGGGGCAGGTCCATCTCATCCATGGCTGCAGCTTGTTGTAGGGCTTTTCTGCCTGTACAAAGTGGGAGGAGGCCACAGTTATATTTATATAGAGCACTGTCAAATAGCAGGCAGACACGCTCAATACATCTGTGCCCTGCAGCAAGAACACCACAAAGTACATCTGATTTATGACTGCTGCTTAGTGATTCCACCTACAGGAGGGAGAACAGAGGCTGTTATGTTCATAAAGTACAACCGAGAGCTCCCAAAAAATTTGACAGACTCTCTCAGCTCTACAAGATACATTCAGTTGATTTCTTTTGTGTTTTTTGGGGCTCCATGTTTCCACTTTCATGGCTTTAATGAA
Organism: Hemichromis elongatus; assembly: GCA_015108515.1. Lineage (NCBI taxonomy): Eukaryota > Metazoa > Chordata > Actinopteri > Cichliformes > Cichlidae > Hemichromis > Hemichromis elongatus. Next base: position 50,145 of record VUQR01001053.1, read on the forward strand.
TACTTTGATAATTTCATACTAAGGTCACATAATGTTTTGCTTCTGTACTCAAAAGAAGGAAAATGACAGCATGTATTTGTTTCCACATTTAATCATTCTCCTGTCCTATTGTGTGTACGTTCAGCTCTGACAGACATGAGTTGTAATATTGCGCCATATTTGCCACAATCAAATGTTTGCAATTTGGTTAGCAAGTGAGAAAAGTCTAAATTACAAACAGCTACCATAACTATTTGAAATTGGGTAAGTTGTTCAAGTAGTTAGCTCTAACAGTTGAAGAAATTATGGAAAAGCTAACATTAATGTACAAATTGTACAAAAAAGTAACTTAAAAATGGTGGATAAGCAAATAAAATAGTATCTAAATGTAACCTATTAATAGCTTTAATTGGTAATACCAATGAGCTAAATATTTAGCTAAACTTGTAGAATAAATGGTCACATTTGAAAATCCAGAAACCTAAAAATGTTAGCGTTAGCTAAAAGTTAAAGCTAAAGTTAGCTCTGTGGTTTCAATGCAAACTTGAAAATAGCAGCCTTAAATTAACAGCTCATTTTTATATTACACATCCATTAATGTATAAGCAACCATTTATAGAAAATGTTTGTCTTCAGCAATATTTATATAGGTCGTGTTGATAAACCATAAAACATTATACTAAATGCTTGGGAAACAATATTTCCTATTTATTAATTGATTGATTGATTTGGTAAGTATTGAAAGAAATCTCTATCCCTAATCATTCTTATCCATAGTCATGTATGAGATATCTAAAGTACTGAAAGGCATAACTGAATTTTACGGTTCCTAATAGCTGCTGTCAACATGTGTGAGAACTGTCCTTCTCTGTTCATCAGCACAGGTTCCAAGCACCAGCACAGCTAATGTAAGTCAGATCGATCTTCTTCCCAAAGTTCCCAAAACTATATGCAACTAGAAAATCTGATCCATGCATCCGACATAATGGCATCAGCACTTCTTTTACACAACCTGTGGAGACTAATGCATCAGTAATATGCACTGCAGGTCATATCCATTTCATCCATTGAAGTAAGAAATGCAATTAGCTAAAGACAGAATCACTCCTATTAAGACAGAAAAAAGCAGCGTATTTTATAGTGACATAAGATATAACTGAAATGACGGGTCATGTCTTCTTGCCCCCTACTGGCCATTTGAAAGAATGCAGATTTAAGCCACTTCTAATTGACCTTACTTGTCAAACTCAGAAGCTAAAGTCATCTTTTACGTGCAGTAGGTGACACTGTAATCTCACAGATTACTTTTTCTTGGCAATAACCTTGGAATAGAATGAATTGTTTTTTTTTGTTTTGTTGGGAATTTCTCTCCATTATTGTAGGATCTTTACCTTATAACATAAAACACCTTGAGGTGACTGTTGTGCTTTGGTGCTATATATATAAAACTGAACTGAATTGAATCATTAATCCCACTTAAAAAATGCTGATCTGTTCCTGTTAAACGGTATATTCAGGTCCTTACACAACCCACTGTGGAACTCATTATAAACAATGTATGCCTACATCTGTACCTGTACGGATCATCTGATTTACAATTAATTAACAATGCGACATTGCTACAGGATTTAACAGCTTCTATCGGTGGCCAACTCTGCGCAAAAGTGGAGTATTTTTTCCTCTTCCGCAGCGTCTTTTTTGGTCCGATCCTCCCTCCTGCTTTCTCTTGCTCCCCTCCCACGCTTTGTGTCCACGCTACTCTCTCAGTAATACGCAGCCCCTCTCGTACGCGAGCTTGTGTTTGTGTACCCCTATGCGTGCTTTTATGAGTCATGTGAGGATTCGGGTGAGATGAGTGCTTGTCTAGTCTGCACTCAGAATTGATCTTGTTGAGATCCTTCAGAATAGAAACAACCATGGTATTTTTAAAGGGGCACTGAATAATGGTTGATAATACGCAGTTGTCCTTTATGACACTTTAGTGAGTGAGGGGGGGCATATACAGGCAGGAAATAGCCACCCTGAATCTGACAACTACTTCATGGTCTGAGATCCAGTCATTTGTGCAGTAAAGCCTGCCATTTGTTATATGCTTAAAATATAAAAGATAAAAAATATAAAGAAGTCATTGGTTTCTCCTCTTGGGTATTTGCTGGCCATCTCTTAGTGACACTTGCCATAAAGAGGCATATGAAAGGCTTATTGCTATTGCTTTGGCCTCTCGCAGAGGTCTTATGTGGTCCAAAGTTTGCACGGACGTTGCCAGCTTCCCTGCAAACACTACTCACCAAACTGTAGTAAAACTTGTGAAAATCCAACAAGTTAGCATCGTTCATGCTAACTACGGGGAACCACAGCAATCTCCTAGTGACCAACGCAATCACAAGGAAGTTTGTGGTGCAGCATGGTTTTTGTGACCAATTTCACCCGGCAGCCTCCAGCATCCACTCACCAGCTGGCTATAGTATCAGCAACCATAAGTATCATAAGTATCTTGTGCGAAATGAACACAGGACTTCTTCGTTTGCTTCATTTTTTATACCAGAGAGCTACATTCTTCTTTTATACTACTATGGCTGCTGCTAGGCTAGCTTCAAATGTATTGCTCTGACACGTATTTCCCTAAATGTCAAATTATACTTAACGATAATTAACACTGGAGTGAAATATGTACCATCTTGACATTTGGGGGCATTATAATAAATGTATTAGTACAAGAGACGATATTGAGCAACAGTAAGCCATAACTGGTTTTTAATGATTTTTCCCTTCTGAAAATTGATATTTAGGACACTGTAACAGAATGAATCAATCATCTCGCTGAACATCTAAAAAAACCTCAAGCGTAAATGATTTCGGCACATTATTTATTTATTTTTATCTTTAGTACATCCTTGTTATTCGAGAGGAAGGACGAGTAAAAAGGCTGTGGTGTAAAAAAAGTGTGTAGTGTGAGAGAGATGGGGAGGGATGCACCATCGGTGAGTCAGTGAGGTGTGCGTGCACACGTGTGTCCTTTTGTGAGTATGAGGAAAACACCAGGTGCAATATTACAGGACAATATGTGTGTGTGTGTGTGTGTGTGTGTCACCAATATTAGACACATTGGGCTAGAGCGATGGCTAGTTCCCCGCTGAGATCAGGTTTCAGCAGCATCCTCTCGAGACAACACTGGGATTGGATGCTTTCCTCCATCCAACTCTATCACTCACCATCTACTTCATCCCTGTTTTCACTCTCTACCTGTTCCTCTTTTTCACATTTGTTTGTCTGCTCCATTTATCTCTATCCATTCCTCTCAGCCTCCTTCTCTTATTTCTTCTCTGGCAGCATCTCTTTTTGACTGCTTTCTTTTTTATTTATTTGCTTTATTTTTCCAGACTGATTGATTGCCTCCTCTGTTTTTTTCTTTCAATTATTCTCTTCCCCTATCTATATTACTCCCATCCTGAGAAAGCAGGTGTAGATTGCACAAGTCTTAAAATCACAATAGAATAATTGCCTTTGTTTGAACAAAATAACACTGTCATTAAATTGTCAGTTAAACATGAGTGATGATGCCTGGTGGAAATGTTAACCCATGAGGTCATTTATCACAAAGAATTTGAGTCTTAGCCTAGAATTAAAATATAAAATTTAGGCTTTAGACATCTAGTGTCTGCAGCAGTAAAGTCACTGTATAAGCTGTATCAAATATTTCACTGGAAATGTCAAACGTCAAAAAAACGGAACAATATTCCCGACACAAAAAGAATGCATGGCGTTTGGAAAGCATGGAGAACACAGACATCTGTCACTACAAGTCATTTCCTCCATCCTCCTACCACCACCGCTGCTGCTGATGTGGATTTACTGCCTGCAGGTAATGCTGAGAGAGCGAGAGCGAGTGAGAGGGGGTGGCTGCTGTTTCTACCTGTTACGTTTACAAGAATCTGCCAAATTTAGAGATGCATAAATGGCATAGTCAACTTGCAGTTTCACTAATGAGACAAGTTTTTAAAGCTGTAAACATGCTTTTAGTGTTTTATTGTCATTTTAACATGGGAGTCTATGGGGATTGGCTCGTCATTGGAGTCAGCCTCAAGTGGCCGTTAGAGGAACTGCAGTGTGTGGCACTTCCACGTTGGCTTGATTTTTCAGCTCTGGATGCGTTCTTTATGACTTAATGATACCAAATGTATAAATATGAGAATTTTTATTCCAAGTTATCCCTGAAAAGTCAGCAATGCACTGAATCCCCAAAAGATATAAATCAAAAATCCCAATTTTACAGATTTTTTAAAAATCACTTTAAACTAAAGCATTTCTTTCTGGGAACAACAAAAAAGAATTATACAATTATACTAAATAAAGCAATCGGAAAAATTTGTCTATGGCAAACAGTATGTCGTTTAATGAAACCAAATGTTAAACGTTGTCTTTCACGCCAGCTCTTTCTTTCTTTCTATGATACACCTTTTCCACTGTGCTGTCCTCTCCATCTCCAATTACTTTCAATAGGACTGGATGAATAGCCAACTGTGTAAATATGTCAACGTTTATCTGGTAAAGCTCTGCTTTAGAGAGCCTTGAACGCCACACAGAGTAAATACAGGAAAGACTCCACAATTATACTGCCATGTGGTTTACTGATATCTTCCCCTGTGGGGTTTAAATCAGAAAAGATTGAGATGCTGCATTCTCGCTCTCGTCCTTTTGCTGCTCTCTGATATCTGTTTCTGACTATCTCCTGCTGTCCTCCACCTCAGCTTAAACAGTTAATCTGTCAGTCCTCACAGTAGCCGTTACTGTCTCTCCATCTCTGTCTTTGTTGTCTGGTCATGTCCAATTATGGCTGTTGTGGATGAAACCATCAGTTATATCCCACTGACTATACAACAGCAGTGACGTGTAATGTTGCTTGTGATGTATATTAATACATACATCAATAAATCACAGTCAAATTTATTGCGATCCCTTGATAATGTTACTCTAATCTCATAATCCCTCCTCTGCTTACTGTCACAGGAAGGACCACGGCTTCCTCATTGCTTCTATCGCCACACTTAAGAGGATGAGCATGTCGGAAGTCTTTTCCCCTCCATCACAGGATATCACAAGGGTGTGTACTGGATGTACAGTCACAGAAACAAACAGGCACTCCACAGCCAAAGCTCACAGCACTGTTGATGCTGTCAGTTAGTTGACAAAGTCTGATGTGTTTTTTTTTTCAGCTCATCCTGTAGTTCTGCTGGCTTCATTGAGCCGTGACAGCCTGCATGAACCGGGCAACACGCAGTAAAGCATGAAGCGGTCAGGATGAGAGTCAGAACAGTTCACCTTCACGTTGGAAGCAAGTTACTGTACCAACCAAGGACATTAGAGCATCATGGGAACTCGCTCACAATTTTTTCAGATATTACAAGCTACCCGGATCTGAAAATGATGGAAACGACCTTGTTGTAATCAAGCAAAGTGGGAATGTGAGAAAATTCCCTCTGGATTCGAGCATGTTAAAATACTTGCTCAGCACTTAACTTGGCTGTAACCCTTAGCATCGTTAGAGTCGAGAGAGCGTGCTGCTTTGTATGAATGTGGAACGATACTGAGGGTAGGTGGATCCTTTGCATAAGCATCACGCAAGAAAACTGCCCACTTCCCAGGAGGGGAATGTAGGCAACGTAGTTGTTGGAAAGACACCTTTGTTACCTCGATATGAAGTCAGATAAGTAAAATAAACAAGTTGGATGCAGAGGTCACTTTGTAGCTCTGGCAGTGTAAACTTTCTTTGTCAGTTTTAATACACTTTGTTTTTCTATTTCTTTAAAAGAATTTTGGTGATCTAAATATGAAAAATATTTGTAAACACAGTGTTTGATCTGGAAGCAGGTCTGAAATATGACAAAAACCGCTTTGTTCAGAAAAGAGAAACTAGGGTTATCCCTAATAGGTTTCCCAGGGGGGGAAAGGCCAGTTTTTAGAGATGACAACTTTACTGTAACCACACAGGTAGTTCAGAGCAGTAATATATAGTGTTTGGTCAAGGTGTGGCTGTCTTTGAAGAGCTCACTGCAGTGTATACAGAGCTGTAGGTTTAAACTGGGACACTTTGCCATGAATGGAGGTCAGGTTTTTCTTAAGAGTCTGCTCAAGTTTTATAAAAGATGAAGAACAAGTTAATTACATGTTCGTTATGACTATTTTTATGAAATGAATCTGTTTTCAGTATTTTGATAACTCACGGTGCCTCGAAAATGTAACATTTAGTCAGACCATGGGCCTGCATCAAAAAGGCTGTCATATATCTGTGTATGCCTGAAGCTTTTAAAAAGATATATTTGGGTATGATTGTGTGAAGGTCAAAGTGGGGTGGTTGTTTTAAGAGAGGGTATATAGGTCACATAGTGATTTGGGTCAAAAGCATCCAGAGATTAACCTTTACCCTCTGTCTCCTGTGCTATCTCCTCCCTCACATATACTGTGTGTGTGTGTGTGTGTGTGTGTGTGTGTGTGTGTGTGTGTG
>VUQR01001053.1:56645-67681 GCA_015108515.1 Hemichromis elongatus
CACATTAGCAAGTTGTCAGTCACTTGTGTTTAATGATGTCTGGTGTGTGTGTGTGTGTGTGTGTGTGTGTGTGTGTGTGTGTGTGTGTGTGTGTGTGTGTGTGTGTGAGGGAGAGAGGGGAGCAAGTGCTGATGTGAGGTGAGCTGCTGTTGAATGCTCGTGGTGAACCCGTGGTCTTTTTGACTGCTATGACTTTAGTTCAAGGTTAAAGTAGAAGGCCAAGGATAAAAGTGTGAAAGCGTAAGAGGTAGTGAAAGGTAAGGCCAAAGCAAAAATAAATAAATAAATTATGACAGATAAGGATAAGTAAGAGGCAGAGAGGCTGATGATTGGAAACAGAATGAGAGACTCCTCTTGCCTCTATAGCTACTGCATTGTAAATAGAAGCTAAAAATAGAAAGGAACAGGCAGAGCTCTTCTGACCAGCTGAGAGTGGCGAGTAAGAAAGAAAGAAGAGGCTCCTTGTAGTTAAACTGAGGATGAGATGCTGCTGAGGATAATAAATGCCAGGTTCTGACAGATGATGTTTGAGCTTTTACAACCAGCTAATCTCTTCAGCAGCACTTCAGTGAGCTCTGAAGGGGCTGCGATCAGTCCAGATGTTATCACACAAGTGAGGCCCTGTAAACATCCAATCAATGGACTCTGATCAATGCAGGCATGAACTAGACTGGATGGAATTAATGTTTGCATGCATGGGTGTGCAGGGCACAAAAATGAATGGTAAATGGACTGGTTCTTATATAGAGCTTTTCTACTCTATCTGAGCCCTCAAAGCGCTTTATACAACTAATGCATTCACCCAATCACACCAGCACATTTTTTTTACCTAACATTCACACTCCGATGGATGCATCGGAGAGCAACATGGGGTTAGTATCTTGCCCAAGGATATTTGGCAGGCAGACTGGAGGAGCCTGGGATCAAACCACCAACCTTCCAGTTAGTAGCTGACCTGCTCTACCACCTGAGCTACAGCCCTGTTGTGCCTGCTGTAGAGCACAAGACAACAGCAAAGTGATGCAAAGCATACACAAGGACACCATATACAACAATAGTAAGAACACCAACAGCTACAAGTAGAAATAAAACGACTAGAAAGAGGTGATAAACAACCTAAGAGAGATAAAATAAAACACAGACATGCAAAACATTACAAAGGAACATGTCAAATAGAAATGAAACAAGTAACAAATAGATGACAAATATCAAAAAGATGTAAAGCACACACAAATAAATGCACAGAGAACAAAAACAACGCAGATGTAAAATCTATAATAAATTTGTTTAAAACAATCTCTTTGTGACAGAAACTGAAAACTGCAAGGACACCACAAATCAGCTGCAAACAAATGAACCATAGAGAGACACTAACAGCTGTAAGTAGAGAAAACCATGGCAAAGAGAGGAAAATGAGATGCAAAAGAACCACAGAGACACACATCACATAACACAATGAAAAGGCTTGGTATCAGTGAACTACAAAGCACTCAACCATAACACATAGTAAAATAAAAAAAAATAAAAAAGAGATGATCTTCTCAGGCTGGGGGTTGTGTAGCTTATATATCTTGATCCAGGGTTCCACTTTCTCATAATCAGATGTGGATTTACGTAATTTTAAGTTGACTATCCTTTTATTACTTAGGATAAGCAAAGTGTAAAAATTTAAATCTTCTCAACTCTTCACTCCCTTCCTAAAAATGTCGTCCTGAGCATCATCTATCCCCAGAACAGGGTCAAAGGAGGCCAGCGAGAGAAAAGGAAGGAGGTGGAGGCAGAGAAAGTGCAGAGGACAAATATAAGTTTTATGTAACATTCGTGGGTTCTGTATAGCCTGTGTGGTTGCAGTTTGTGAAGTACGCATGAAAAAAGCCAGCCTATGACACAGATTCAAAAGAAGTATAGTTATTGTCTTGCCTGGATTAAAATGAGATTTACAATTTAGGGGTCAGTTTGACCTCCATGTTTTATGCGAATAGGCGAGCCTGTAATATTAATAAAGGCCCCGCTATGCTGGCAGTGCAGCCACAGAAGATAGTGTACCGTGGCATAATGTGGCTCTCCTACCTCAGTGATGCGCTGGCGGAGGCTGTTGCTCTTTTCAAGTCTGACCGGTGCAGTTAAACTGGAGGAGAGAGCAGAGAAGACAGCTGGCCCGAATCACTGAGACTGATTTCCCCCCTCTGCTAGAAAACAAATATCGCACTTAATGTCCGTAGACTTAGTTTATCTCTGGGAGGCGGTGCGCGATCTTTGTATCCGCTGGAAAAGATCAGGGATAAAATCCGCAGTCTCCAGAGTAAAAGACGCGATGACGACCAGTCTGAAGCTGTCTGGAGTGCTGGAGGAGTCTCGTTGTTGGCCGGTACTCCGGTTTGTTGCTGCAGCTGCTGAACCTGCACGAGAATGAAGCGCGGAAACGACAAGTTAACGATCTGGTCCCGTGCGCGCTCCGTCGTTCGCTGCCCGCTTCTCTCCTGCTGGGATCCTCCTATATGAGCGTCAGTGCGCGCGCGCGTGTGAGCGTAGGAGAGAGAGGAAGAGTGAGTTCCCCCAGGATGCGTATGGAGAGTTGATAAGGCGAAGAAAGGGGTGGGGGTGTTTAAGCAGGTACCGTCAAGTAAGGGAAGACTTCTGTGCGTGTGTGTGTGTGCTTGTGTGTGTGTGAGGACTCTTTTTGCCCCCATTGCCAGACCCTGGATTTCTGCCCTAATATGGCCACTTATAGCTTCATCGGCAGAGTAGGAGAACGATTTAGGTTTCCAGTCAGGAAAAAAGAAACATGTTTAGGAATGCTTTTTGTTACTTTTAAGAAACCCACTAAGACAGCAGAAGAATCTATTTGATCACACGGTTTGTATCAGAAGCTAAAGGTGCAGATTCTGTATTTTACTGCTAACCAATCTGTACAACACCTTTGACTTAACATTTAATTGCTCTCACAAGCATGTAACAGAAAACACACTGAGTTTTGATTTATTGCTAAAGATGGAAGGGGCTTACTGGTCCTTCTGGCACCCAAACGGGGACACCTACTCTGGAATTTCTGAGTCCCCAGTCTGGTTTTTCATTTTCATTTTTCATTTCTGATTCCAAAAATCAGAGCAGTTCATCAACCCACTAGTGAACAACCAAAGATGGCTGCAGTGAACATAAATGGTTGTAAAGTGTAAAACCTTTAATCTGCCCGCTACTGTTGTATATTTGTGGGTTGTTAAATGAGCCATACACACAGAGGTGACCAGGTTCTATCCATGAATGTACTGCAGTGCTGCTTTTAAGCGCAAAAAACTTCTAAGCATTACGCTGACTTGCTAGCAATGCATGAATGGCTCTACCTCGCTAAGGGTTTGTGTTTTTCCAATTCCACAGCTGGAAAAAACAAACTCAGGTGTGATGTCACTCCCAAATTCCAACAACTGACTTCCAAGGTAACTGGAATACAGCATATTGGGAATGACGGCACCCGTCACCTCATCATGACTACCCCAGTTTGTTGTATTTGTATCTTCCTGTGACTTTGGGTCAATTAAAGTGTTGGCTGTTTGGGATATGAAGGCACTAAACTGTATGTGAAGAATGCAATCAAAATTCTGCTCCAAAGCAATGACTGCTGCAAAAGTTCCACTTGCAGAAACTTGAGCTTCAAACCCAGAAAAAACTAAAGCAGTAGAATGTTTTAAAACATAATTATCAAATAGTCCTTCAAATGGGAAAAAAAAAATCCCTGAAGTAATCCCTCCACATGTTATTAGCCAAATAGTCTGTCCTGAGATTTTTAAAGTAAGACTTCAATGACCAGTGTCCCTTCTTGATGTTTTTACATTGGAGAGAATCGGCCTGTTATGTGAGACCTGATATTCACTTGTGGCTATCCGCACAGTAATAGCAGTAGCAGTAGCACAGTTCACCTGACAATTCTCCCAGGCTGTACTTTGTTCCTGCTATGACCACATCAGGCACAGCGTGGCTTTTAGCCACATTGTGCCTGAACTAGCCCTCTAAAATTCCAGTTTGCTCTGAATCAGCAGATGCAAGTAAGCTGGCACCATGTCAGCGGATATCTTGTAACATGAGTCAGGATGCAGGACTCAGTTTTAAAGACCAAAACAGTTTACACAGCAGACTATTGTTACCTGGAAAAATCGAATAATAAAATGCAATCTGCAGATTACTGCACCCAAAATGCAGTGAAATTAGTTGTTTTTGGGTGCGAATTCAGCGAGCACGTCCCAATGCGCAGACTGGATATGTAAATTGATACACGTGGTCTGCTAATACTAATCTTAAGCAAGCCAAGCTTCAGCTGATGGTCTACAAGCAAAAGCAGGACTCGGAAATTTCTCTCTGAAATGACTTTCTCTGTAAAACATGTTCTCCCCCACTTTCACCGACATACTTTGCAGCCTCCATTAAGACATGCAACGGTCTCAGGGAGCGGGAATATCAGGATGCTGGCTAGATGGAATTAGTCCGCCTCACCTCTCAGGGTCACAGCCTGCCACGCTTTAAAGTGCTTATAAAAAATATATTTCCATTGGACAAGAGATGATTTCCTGTACCTGCAACTACTGGAGCTGCTGGAGCCAGAGTGCAAACTTGGTGCAGAGGTGGTGACCGCTTTCACAGGAGGTGTGAAATAACTGGGAAATTGGTTGTCTTGCTGTCCTAGAAAGTCCTTAAAGAGTGCTTTTTTTTCTCTCTTGACCCTATTGATTCCCAGAAGCAGAAGACAGGAGGTCAGCTAAAGAGCTGGGCAGCTCCAATTTATCTTGCACTCATAATATGTGAGCTGGGAGGATTATATTACGTTCAATATGATTTCGATAACTTCAGCACTTTTATTTTTTATTCAAATGCTTTTGAAAGCCTACTGTTGTGGTTCAAATAAGAAAATATGGACAATTTGAAGATTCAATTGTGTGTGTGTGTGTGTGTGTGTATCTTTACCTAGCAAGTCACCGACTGGTGCCTGAGGAAGGAGTTTTAGGGAAGATTCAAATGTCCAAACAACCTCAGTTTGCTGCTTTCAAAGCAAATCTCATATTATCATTTAAACTGTATTTAACTTTCTACTGGGAAATTTCTGAACAGGCAAAGGGCAGGTACACACCTCGCTGTCCACACATGGCAAACATCTTCTGTCGCTAGGCTTTTGATGGGCTGTTTCTAATGCTAGAAGTCTCCACTCTTTCATTTATTTCCCATTAATCTGATGTTGTTAATGGTGTGACATATTTGATGAAAGCCAGTAAAGAGGGTCTGGATTAGATTAGATTACAGCTCTTTGTGTAAATGTGTATGCCACTGTTAGACTGCACGTTTATCTGTATGTGTGCAGGGATTAGACCTGCCCCAGCAGATTACTGATGCTCCATTAGAGAGGGTCCCCTGGTTCAAATAGACCACAGTCAGTTGTGATCAGGAGCATTAAAGCAGAGCCCAAACACACACAGCCAGGGATACTCAAATATAATTGTCATAATTACTGTACAAAAATCAAAAAGATACAGATTGTATGAGTAAAGTCTCCACTCTTTCTTTCCCATTAACCTGACCCACAGATTCCTTCACCAGTTGCAGTTTGCATTACACTGAACTGCATTTATCAGCCAATATCATTTATGGGTTTCCGCTGAGTACGCTTTTAGAATCAGCTTTGTTTTTGTTTTTTTTTAACATACATGGCCATCCATTAGGATTCAATAGGGGTCTGTCAATATGTGAAATAAGCATGATGATACCGTAGACAAAACCAGTGCAGTAATATAGGCAATGCTGGAGAATGTTCTTGTAGATGGAAAACTTTTAATCTAAGCCATCAGTTTTTTTTAATAGAAAAAGTCGAATAACAATGAAATAGAATTAAATAAATGGCAAAAAATGGTTTTAACCTCTCAAACTATTGTCTCCTGTTTGCAGTGTCTTTTGCAAGTTTTTGTTGATTCTGTCTCTTGCACTGAAATGAACAGGAAGGGTATTCTGATTAAACCTCACTGCACGATGAGTTGGAAGTTGGAAGAGGCTCAGACAGCAAAAATTATTTGGTGCAGTCAGTTGGCAACCACCAGTTTTTCCTGGTCGCACAGAGGTTCACATCCTACTTTTACTCTAATGTGACTGAGGCCTCAGGGGTGGATGTGACTGACAGGGACAATGACGGGACTGAGGGACAGTAGCAACTTGTCATTCTAGGCAACCCATAAGCATACCCTGTTTTATCGTCCTGTTTGATTCACATCGGGGCCATAATTCACAGAAGCATGATGTATTTAACTGAATTTAAATTCACACACTCTTCAAGAAAGTTTTAAATCAAATGAACCAATGATCAGTTTCCCATGGATGAATGTACTTTGGCATTGGCTTGACTTTTTAGATCTGGTGACTACGTCCACTTTCTATATTCAGGCTGTTTTGTTGGAGGTTGAAACATTCGTCTCGATCCCCTCAAAGGACTTCGCTTTCCTTTGGCTGTGGATGGATTTACATTCTGTCTCGATTATGTGACTGAGCGGTTTACATGCTAATATTCATTTGTGAATGCTGAACTGACTGCAGTTGCGTGCGGAGAGGTGGGGTTTATTCAAAACTACGAAATGCACACGCACAAATTTGAGTAAGGATGTGAGCCCCAGCAGCACTTAGAGACAGGGCCTTACTCAGCATTAATCATTAATTCATGACACACACCTCGGATGGAAGATCACATCAGAAACCTCAGCTTTACATGACTTAAAAAACGACCGACCAAGACAGATAAGGAAAAATAAATGGGATACAGGGAGAAAAAGTGAGGGGGAAGAAGCGGGTGTTAGTTTTGATGTGACTGAAAGAGAAAGAACTGGCTGCATGTTCTTTGCTCTGTTTCTAAAAACATCCACTCTTCCACATTATGTTCCCTAAAGACATTTTTTTCTGCACTCCTCTTAGCTTTCCCTGTACTCTCCTAATATAAAAATCTGTTTGTTAATATGCATCTTTGTTGCATTATTCAAATCAATTTGAAAAAGAGGGCTGTTTTTTTCAGAGTAGCCCGTTGCTGATGTGCTCAAACTATGAAAAAGGAACCTTTATGAAAATAGATTTAATCCCTTTCTTCCGTCATCCCAGTCCTCTGTCCCTTTCTCCCTCCTGCTGTTACCATCATCCTGCTTCCCACCACAACCTTGCCCTCGTCCATTGTGCGCCTGGCTGCCTGTCTGTAATCCAGTGTGTCTCTTTGTGGCTGTACAGCATGTGGCTCAGCTGCACTTTGGCCTCTAATGGACCCAGTCAAGGGGGAGAATTGGCACCCTGGTGTCTCTATCCAGGTCAAGTGTACACATGCTAGAACGTGTGTGCTAGTGGGGGGTCGGCTTTGTGGATTATGTGTGTTTTCTTGTTTTTGTTTGCATGTGTGCTTGCTGTCCGACTTGCATTTTATGAGAAAGATATGTACGTGTTGGACCTGAATTTACTTTCAAACTTATGCTCTGATTTTATGTTTAAGTTGATGCATTTTAAGGTGTATGAAAAATGTGCTGACATCAAGAAATCCTACCAGCGGCTGGACAAAGCTGGACTGAAAGACAGCACAGAGGCACTAATTGTGGGAGCACAGGAACAAGCTCTAGGTACAAGTTCCCCAGAGGTTGGGGTCTACCACACCAAGACCCCAGGTGCAGGCTGTGTAAAGATGCTTTAGATGTTTTATATTTTAGATTCTTCAAATAGCCAGCCTTTGCTTTGATTACTGCTTTGCACACTCTCTTCATTCCCTCGATGAGCTTCATGAGGTCGTCAGCTGAAATGGTTTTTCAACAGTCTTGAAGGAGATCCCAGAGATGCTGAGCACTTGTTGGCCCTTTTGCCTTCACTCTCCGGTCCAGCTCATCTCAAACCATCTCCATTGGGTTTAGGTCAGGTGACTGTGGAGGCCAGGCCATCTGGCGCAGCACTCCATCACTCTCCTTCTTGGTCAGATAGCCCTTACACAACCTGGAGGTGTGTTTGGGATCATTGTCCTGTTGAAAGATAAATGATGGTCCAACTAATGGGATGGCATGTTGCTGCAGGATGCTGTGGTAGCCATGCTGGTTCAGTATGCCTTCAGTTTTGAATAAATCCCCAACAGTGTCACCAGTAAAGCACCATCACACCTCCTCCTCCATGCTTCGGGGTGGGAACCATGCATGTAGAGACCATCCATTCATCTTTTCTGAATCACACAACGACACAGCAGGTGGAACCAAAGATCTCAAATTTGGACGCATCAAACCAAAGCACAGATTTCCACTGGTCTAATGTCCATTTCTTGTGTTTCTTGGGCCAAACAAATCTCTTCTGCTTGTTGCTTTTCCTTAGTAGTGGTTTCTTACCAGATATTTAACCATCAAGGCCTGGTTCACACAGTCTCCTCTGAACAGTTAATGTAGAGATGCTGCAGGATCTCTGTGTGACATTTAACTGAGCTCTAATCTGAGGTGCTGTTAACTTGTAATTTCTGGTGCTGGTGACTCGGATGAATTTATCCCCAGCAGCAGAGATCGATCCTGGTCTTCTTTTCCAGTTTCATCGTAGCGCTTGATGGTTTTTGCGGCTGAACTTGGGGAAGCGTTCAAAGTTTTAGCTATTTTCTGGACTGACTGACCTCCAGTTCCTAAAGTAATGATGGGCTGGAACATTGGATTCACATAGTCTTATAGAAGGCTACCAGCAAATGGAAAGGAAGATAAAGTGATTTAGTCTCCTGCTTCCTCGCCACTGCTTCTTCACTTCATGAATAATAGAAAAACAGGAGATATAGGAGGACGCTCAAGATTTTTTTGACCCTGTCAGTGCCTCTCGGTCTCTCACATTCTACTTCGTGTCTGCCTATTTCTGTCTGTGGCAACTTTTTCCTCATCCCCACCTTCTCATTTCTCTGCCAACAGTAATTCATAGTGCAGTGTAGAGCAGAGTTCTATGGAAACACAAAGTGGTGTGTAAAGCCAAAAATATATAGCCAGAACTGTATGCAACTATTTTACATTTTTTAGAATATAAGAAAGTTATTCTGTTTAACATGTGCCTGAAAGAAAAAGGAATAAACTTCCTTTTTCAAACTGAAAATATAATTTATTAGAAAAAAAACATGCTTTTGTTCAATTAAAGTAGTTATAAGTTACAGTTTCAAACACTGCTCCTCTTTGACTTCTTCTCCTTGTTGGGAGTTCTCTTGGTGGTTTCCACATTTACTCCAGTTGTACAAGTCGTCACCGTTTGAACTACTGAGAGTTTGTGTGGTATAGTTATTAAAATTTCTATTTCTGTTCCTTTTTATTCGACTTCTGCTGTGTTTTTTGTGCTTTTACAGTGTTTTTTTCTATTTTCTGGTGTTTTCTGAAGTTAAACTGAAGTCTGGGCCTTTACAATAAGCTGATGTTTTGACAGTCACAACCCTGCTGTCTGACATAACAACCCAAAACTGCTACTTAATGTTTGAGCACCGTGAACATTGAGACATGACAGTTATACTGTATCGCAACGATCATCAGTGAGAGGCATTTTGGTGTTAAACTGGAAAACTGGCTATTGCTATTGCTTAGACAACAATGACACGCACTGTTTGCAACTTGTCCCTCTTGTCAGGTAGGTAAAGCATACTCTGTTTTATCCTCGTTATTGACTCCAATGGCGACTTTAATGTGCCAGATTACAAAAAATCATAATATTGTCTCCAATGAAACGAAGATCGGGAATCCGTTAGAAAAGTGTTTACTGAGGTCACAGACTCGGGGTGCCCAGTGATGTTTTCCAGTAGACTTCTTTACAACCAGATGAGTCTGCTCCTGGTAGCCACTATAGCTTTAAAGGCTGAAGGACAGAGGATTTTCTGTGCAGTAAGGAGAAAAGAGGAAACATTTGGTAAATAAAATTAAAAAAAAAAACCCAACAACTCCAACTCTATGATTTTTTTTCTTTTTTGTTGAGAGCTTAAGAGCTTGAAACAGAGCCCCTAGGAGCCTTGATCACAACACAGAAAGCCCCTTTGGGCAGCTGAGTCGGATTCAATTTCTATAACTTTTGTTTGATATATATTTTGAATAACACAAAGAGGGGATGGCAGGAAATCCGACTCCCGCTCAGGGTGTGTCTGTCTGCCTTTTATGGGTCAGTTCCCCTCAATCCCTTCACCGCACACTAGCACACACATGGACTCTTTATTGCACTCAATCCCACTCGCCCTCACTGCTAAATCCTCACCCTCATTGTCCCTTTCGCCCTGAAATCCTCAAACCATCATCTTTCCTTTACACACACGCGCATGCACACGCACACATATCAGCCCTCTCCTCAGTCCCTTTCCCTGGTCTGTCTGCAGTTGGGACTAATGCACTGCCTAATGGCTCTCTAACCCCTACATCCACTCTCAGATTACACTCTGGAAAACACAGGCACACACTCAAACGTGCGCATCCACGAGCAGACTTAAACACACAGGGTAATGTGGACGTGCCAATACTGTACATGCAGTCACACACTGAACACATGCACGCCGCAGGCACTAATGGCCTGTCAGTCCTCAGCGTGCACACACTCATGAGTGGCTTAGGATTAACAATCCACTCACAACACTGCTACACAGATACGCACGCATACACAAAGACAACAAGAAGCAATCTCTAATGCACATTCTGCTGGTTGTGATAATCTCTCTCTCTCTTTCACACACAGACCACGGGAACTGCACTCTGTGCTGCTGAAATCACCACTTGCCATCTAATCTAAGCGCTTTAATCCACTGTTTTGGTGACCTTTGCTCTCTCACTCCCTCTCTTTTATGAATGCTTTTTTCTTTGGTGAGTTGTTTTGCTCTTGTGTAGGGTGTGTATTTGTAAAACATTTTTTATTTGTGTGTGTTACTGTAACAGAGATGTTGAACTTTAATCTTGTTTCTTGCTGTTGTATTCTGTACAGTACTAGTCACTATTGCAAGAGCACAGCTTACACTATTTTTCCTTTTTTTCTTTTTTTCTTTTTTTTTTTTTTATAGATAATTTTTTTTAAAT
>VUQR01001055.1:0-16508 GCA_015108515.1 Hemichromis elongatus
CCACCACCCTTCTCTTTTAGCTTGATTAACTTCCCGTTCTCTCACTCTTTCCCCCTGAAGTCTGATTTTATCTCTGTTCTTCTCTTACTGTTGTGCGCTTTGTAAATCTGCTCCTCCATCAATTCCTCTTCTTTCTTCTCAATCAAAGAGCTGCTAGCTGCTCCACACATGCACAAAGAGATACACGTCAACATGCGAAACAGCCGTGAAAAATAGTTGGTTTCAAAGAATAAAACTTGAGACAAGATGGCAAGCAGACAGCAACTGACGGTTAACGCCGCATCCACATGAAAACGCAACAGCACTCAGACTAATTCAAATGGGAACATACACATAGCAGCGAGAGGTGCACGCATAAACACGGAAAATCAGACGCCTAATCATAAATTTACACACAAATTGTCATGCACAGATGACAATTGCTTGACAGTCTGTTTCGTTCCCTCGTTCTCGTTCTTTCTCGCTCTAACTCTCTTTTTCTCTCCGTCTTTTTTTTTTGCTCACTCATTCAATTTAGTTCGATTTACCATCCTGTCAGGCCTGTGATGCCCTCATTTCAGGCTAGCTATGTAAATATTATTGTTGAATCTGGGATGAGATGCCGTTTCCCGGCGAATCTCCTGCTGCTGTTTCTCCCAACAGTCTGTCAAATGGGCCGACGTATAATCTATCACACTGACAAGCTATACCCCCACCCACCAACCCCTGCACCGGCGTCTCTCTCCTCCTCTACTGGGTACCAGCTGGGAGGGAGCAGACATGTCAGCACCTAGCTAATGCACCTGTAGATTTTCTCATTCCTAATTTAGGATTTTTTTGCAATCTGTCTCCTCCTTTATTTTTCCCCCAAGAGAGATTCCCTCAGTCTGGGATATTTTGTTCTGTTGATGTGCACTCGTGTGTGGGATTATGTGCCTCAGCTTTATTTGGAGAATGTGACTGTCTTTAATGCTATGTGTGCTTGAGTTCGGAAATGAGTGTCTAGTGATTCTATGAATCTCATATGTTTAAGGTCATTATGTAACACAACTTGTGTTTCTTTATTAAAAAACAAGATATCCCAAGTGATGTGTGGTTAAAGTCTGTGAGATGGCTATAGTCTCAAGGGCAACCGGTGATAGGTCAACGCTCTTGCCTCATACCAAACTGTTATTGCTCGATCTATTGCTGATGTCATTATAAGGATAAAAGCATCTTTTCACCATTACTGTGCAATTTCTAGCAGTGGGAAGAACACATAACTACCACGACGACCTGTGCAGACTTCATTGTTAAAGTCATGGACTGTGATGGACTGTTTCAGTATCACATCACAGGAACTGATGCATCATTGACATTTGCTTGGCTTTTAACATAAACATACTGATACTTACTGTACAAATGTAAACACTGGCGTATTTCAATATGTTAGGTACAGTTATTATTTAATAACAGCAGATTGCCTCCCAGTAGCAGGAGCTACAGCAAACCGATCTGGATGTAAAACCTTCTCTTTCATCAACACAGAAAAAATGATATTACTGAATTGAAAAACTGAGGCGTTTGTTGCTCGTGGCTCCCCTAGCGTCGTTCCTTAGTGGCTCTAGTTCTGTGTATTTGGACAGGTGCACACTGGCCAGCCCTGAGTCTGCTTATTTATTTATTTTTTTTAATTTCAGTATGAACTAACAAGATTAAAATGATTTATTATGCTGCCAATACCAGCTTTTTATGTTTATTTATAATTCATTTGGGCTAATAAGGCTGCATGTAGAGTTCACTCAGTGCACTATAGCTGTTTTAATCAATCTAGAGATGACGTGCAGTGGTTTTCATCGCCCTGTGATCAATCGCGACCAAGACTCTCTTTGGTTGACTACAGCCTCGGTTACTTAGTGAGATTTAGAAGTGCCGGAAGGTAGGTTTCATTAGCTGTTCACCGCGAGTTTTAGTTTTCATTCATGCTGAGCTAATCTAATCCGATGTTAGACATAGCTTCATGTTTAACCTGCACATATTGATATTACATGTTTCATTTAGCCCATTGCAATGAAACGTTTTTCTTTTAAGCAATATATTTGTTTAATCTCATTTGTCTAGGTTTGCATCTTTTTATAGATTGTAAAGGTGTGTGTGTGTGTACGGTAAGAAAGGGCCTCTGTTGATGTCATCTGCTGAGAAAATGGTTCCAGTAACTGAGAGCGATGAGAAAATGAGGAGAAAGCTGATTAAGTTCCAAAGTCAAACGGAGCAGGAACAAATTTGAGTGCATTAATGCTGGAAATCTCATTTCTGAAAGCACAATTTATATGTTATATTTGTAATTTTTTTTAATCCATTTTTGTTATGTAAATAAATAAATAGACATATTCAAAGATTAAAATGCTGCAAATTCATTTACAGCATGAATATCTGGAGTATATATGAGTGTGTTATTGCATAGCACTACATCTAATCCTTGTGTGTGTGTCTGTGTGTGCATGTTTGCTTGCCATGTGCACCATTGAGGGACATGAGTACATTAAGATAATGCATCTTTCCTGACCTCATCTCTTTCTAGTCTGGCCCTGGCTGTGATCGATAACCTGCTGCGTGTTTGTGCCTTTTTGTTTTAAATTATATATATCTGTGCGTCACCAGCATGGTTACAAGCAGCTATGTGTGCGTCTACTTGCCAGGTCGTTGTCATGCTAATCACAATGTGTTGAATAGATGAGCAGAACTTCCCATTTGTTTTAATGAGGCCTGTCTGTTTAGCAGCCGCTCGTTGTGTTTGTTTTCTCAGATTTCAATTAGAAGACAACACCTCAGGACTTGCAGGGTTGCAACTACACACACATAAGCACACTTACGTACACGTTATTGATAAAATGCCTCTTAGATAGAAATAAAGGAGCACAGATTACACGCTTTCTTCCCCTCTATCTGTATATGAATCTATATGCATTGTGTGTTGCAGCTGAGTGATTGCGTTCCTGTCTGCTATCAATCAGAGCCAACGCAGCGTGTACTAATTACAGTGTTGTATGATGATTTATAAGCAAAGCAGCAGCAGCTTAGTCACAAACCCCTACTGCTGCCATCGCCAAGCCTTTGGTTCACACTGTCAAGCACCACATATATTTGTATGTGTTTTCCTTGTCAGTATTTAAGACAATTTTCAACATGGTGATTAACTTTTTCTTTTACTGTGAATATACCAACCATAACACAGCATTTGTACTACCAGCTGTATCCTTTTAGGTCGTTTTGTGGCCATGTGCACAAACACAGAATAGATCATTTGCAGTTTTTGTCATTAAGAGGCAAACTTGGAGTCAAATTACAGAATTTAACACTTGATCACAGTTAACAGCACTTTCTCTGCTATTCTGCTCCTTTGTCTCCCCTATTCATTACCTTGAGTGGTGCCTAATTAACACTGAGCGAAAAATGTTTATCTAGGAACAGAAGATTAGCAGTTCTGCACCACAGGCGTATTATTCACCGGTATATTAAAGGTATATACCTGTGAATACACCACATGAGCATCCCTTCTAACAAAAGACTATACATCCTCTCAAATGCTAATGTCGATTATAAAATGGAAATTACCCCTTCTGTGAACACGTATCTGCAGGTTTAACAGGAAATTCTTATGTTAATTCAATTATCATGTGTTGATTTAATTTTGAGCGAGAGCTATTTGTGGTTTGATTCTCCAGCTGAAACACCAGCAGCGTGTGCATCTTATATCACTGTTCTTGATCATGTCTGCTGAGCAGCTGTTTTGCAAAGAAGAACAAGTTTTGTGTTTTTGATCAGCGATTCTGCCAAATGGGAAGTTCCGCTTACTCTGGCCTCATGCCGCCATTCGTTAGTGTTCTGCGTTCCTCCTTTAACACCAGGGAAGCAGACTTTAAATTGCAATAATAAGCCTGTCTGCATGGCTGCACATTCATAGTTACTGATTCTTTTTAATCACAGTTAGCCAGTCAACGTTGCTGATATGCATCAAAGTTGTTTAATGTTTTGTAAAGCCTTTTGAGTTAATACGAGTGCTATAGGAGTTCAGGTCAGAACATTTCACGTCTCATCTGGAGAATGAGAGCGAGTCGCGTTTGTTCTAAATTTAAATGCTTTGCCAAAATTGGATGTAAAAGAGAGATGCGTTTGAGTAAATGCGTATATTGGAACGGGAGAGAAGGATTGAAGCTGTGTGAAGGCCAGTATAAGAATGTTTGCTTTTGCCTGTAATCACACAAGTATTTCCACTTAATTAACATGCAGTGTTTTACACGTGTGACTTGAATATTGGTCTTGTTTGGATGTTAAGGCCCTTTCTTTTTCTTAGATATGTGATTGTTGTTTAGATTTTTTAACCTGAACCTGTGGGCAGATGTTCGCTGCATGTCTTCTCATGTAGATTATTCAGTGCGGTGACTTGCAGAGAAATCTTTCTGAAACCCATTTTTGAAAAAAGAAAGATGTGCTGAGAAATGTCAGATTCATTTTATAATCCATTTTCTAAAGGTTTCAGTGTAAGGAAAAATGACTCTGCTGAAGTGTTTTAGAAACTATGTTCACCTCTTTCTGCTGAGTTCACAGTCCTGGCTTTTTTTTATCATCACTTACGTGGCCTTATCCATGCAAACTAATCCATGCAAAGCATGAGCACACCAAAAGTTTCTGCTGGTGTTAATGTCTGTTTTTTTATGGAGTGCTATTAAGATTGGTATCGTTAATGGTTTGCCCAGTGAAAAATCTTTGTCTGTAGATCAGCATTCATATAATGGGTTTGATTGGTAAGTAGGTTCAAAGTAAAATAGTTTAGAATGAACTAACCAACAAAGACCAGAGAGCTTAAAAACACTGTTTGATGTCACAAATAGTGGAGATGTTTTCGATCATCGTCAGCGCCGTCTGTGCCATCGGCGTCTACATTTTGATGATGTTTGGTAATCTTCAGGTCTGCTTTCATTTAAGTAGTAGCAATGGAGCATTTGTAGTAAAAAAAAAACAACTTGTTGAGAGGGTTGCATCTAGCTCCACTGGCTCAGAAAGCTTCTGGATGTGACAGTGCTCTTGCCAGAGTGGCTGGTTTTCATTCTGAGCTGTAAAACGCTGCATGTCAAGCATTGTCATCATCAAACCTCCTCAGATTAAACAAACAAGTCGCGCAAATGTCAAGCATACCAAATCATCTGAAAACTCCATATTAAAACTCTTCCTAAAGTTCAAAGACCAGACGTCGTTTGAAATGCAAATCACCAAGTTAGTGTCTAGTGGAAGTGGTCACATTTCTGCTACTTTAACCACCAAAGCCTCGGCAGTCTTTATGATGTTTCATTTGTAGTCACATCAGGTGAAATACTCAAAATTACTGTGGTCTTGTTGCCTTTGAAATCCTTGCTTGAATATCGGAGATCGGGTCTGCAACCACTCGCAGTCCGCTATGATCTTCAAAGTGAATTTGATTCATCGAGATGGTGATTAAATTGCAATAAGACAGTTATGATTGAATGGGATCAAATTGAGACTCGTACTCTTTGTCCCAGCTCTGTTACGATCTACAAGTACAGAAATTAACTTCTTACGTTCAGTTTCTGGCCAGAACTTCACATAATTTTAGAAATTCCTCTAAAAAAATAAAATCTAGTTACTGCAGGATGGTGATTCAACTGGAAAATTAAACAGGTTGTAATTGCTGCTGATAGCAGCCTTGCTTTTATATAAGAGCTGAGCCCAACCAGATGGCAACCAATTGACTCAAGTTCCCAGTTGCAAAGGGATGCATTGTACATGAGTTTCGCTCATCTGCACAGATTTACCGAGATTGATTGCCAGCATGTTGTAATCAATCTGCCTGTGTTCATATACAGTATTAGACTGCAAAACCTGAAGTCGGTCCGAGTCAGACTGCTGTTGCATTGCCTCCTACCACTTGCCTGGTGGTCACCTGTTTCCAAGCAGCAATCTCCAGTTAGTAGAAAGGTGGTTCCATTCCTATTTGTACTCTTGAATGTGGGTAAAAGGAGGTATAAAGACTAAAGTTATGGTTCAGTCACACAAATCTGACGCTGCCTTTATTCCTAATACCGATGTAATATTCCATTCCTAACTTTTGCTTGGTTTCATATTGTACACTGCGGGCGTAGTTCACTGACTGTGCGAATATGAATGACATAATGGGTAATGTGCTGTTGACATTGTTGCTATGAAATGAACAAATGAGTTCCTGCTTAGCATTTAGACATGCCATCTGCTTTTCTAAATAGTATCAGGCCATGCTCAATTGATTTCCATAGAAGCGAGACAGGGCCGGCGGTGCACTAAGTGTGCTAAAGGTTGTGTGTTAAGGCACAGATTCTCATTACGTTGAATGCAGCCGCATACTTTTACAAGCCAAAATATCACAATAAAACTAATTACGTGGTGCTTGGAAATGTCACACAAAAGCTTGTTTGTCCATACAAGAGCAGGAGTAAAATTTAAAAAGCTGCCACCCTGAAGAGCAAATTGCAACTGCTCTGAAGGTGCTGTGGTAATTAAGTATTGGGGTTTTTAAATGGACAAATTATCATATAAAATACATTTTGACCTTTTATTTATTCTGAAAAGCTTGATTGAACATGGGTGGTTTATCACTGTGGCTAAAAACACATTTAACACATTCACACCTGCAAGCCCTGGCGCAGTGTGATAGTATAATTATGTGGCAACAGCGCATAAAAAGTGAGTCTGTTCCTGCAGAATTGATAGTTGTTTCGTACATGATCCACTTTCTGAAGCGGGGTAAAACCGGAGAACGGATGAAGGAAAAACAAAAGAATCATTCAGGTTTCATAAAGCTGTTTAACGCTGCGCCAATTCTGATTTTAGCTCAAACCCATAAGTATGCAAGTACTTGTGAAAACAGCCCATTAACCCCATTAACAGATCATGTGACAAATATGTTGTTTCCATACTGCAACAATAGGCAGTTTGTGTCCAGCCCTGAATGGACTTAAGTGCATTCTGTCCAATAGGTCACTTCACCCAAAAAACTGAAGAGTGGTATCTTTTCACAGTAGCAATTGTGATATATATTTATTATTACATCATTATAACCAATTTTAGATGAATTAAGCTTTGTGAGTTGCAGGTTGTCCTGCTGGATGAAACCAAGTCAAGATGCACACTGTGGTTGTAAAGGGATGGATGTGGTCAGCAACAATAGTCAAGCAGGCTGTGGAGCAGGGCTGTCCAAAGTAATGTGATAAATTATATACATTTATATTTTATGTGATATAAAAGTGTCATATTGTGCTATCATTGATATAGCAATGCTGTGCATTTATGTTCCCCATTGCGTTACAGCGAAACAAGCCCAGGCATGTCTGAGAGTAGGAGCTGCATGTCAGCCTCTGAAGTGTCAGTAAAAAGGAAGTTACACTAATAACTTCCATAGTGGGTTAGAAAATGTACCAGAAAACTGTTCCAGCTATAGGTGGAAACGATAAACTTGTTTCACCACTTGAGACAAAAAAAACAAAAAACGAGTATAACCAGACCATGAATACACGGAGGAGACTGGAGCAGCTGGTGATGTGTTACCCAAAAGTAAACAAATGACTCAACTGAGCATGGATGGGGCACTCACTAGTTACTCTCCTTATAACAGGAAGGCTAAATGGTGGGTGGTGCGGTTACATGCTGGAAAAGCAGCATCTGGTTAAAGACCTTGACTGAAGATACAGCATCCCAGGTATAAAATATTTATATTATGTACCAATATCATCCTGCTCCAGAGGAGGCAGAAGGTTAAGTTGCATTTTTGTTAAAACGTTAAGCAGGTATGTTACACTAAAATTTCCCAGGAAAAACACTATCTGGGCTACTTTTATGCTTACACTGGGCTTATGCTCTGACACTACTACTGGAGTATAATGCTGATGCTGCTGGCATCTTGTAGCTGTAGATTAACACTTTGTATTAGGGTACCTGTCATCAGTGACAGCACCTCATTGGAAAGGAAGGATGGAAAATGCCCTTCTTTTTGTATGCAATAGCAAACTGCATGCAGGCTGCTGCCTGTAAGCTGCAGTTGCTGATAAAACCCTCAGGTATTTTTCTATATTGCCATGAATATCATTATCTCAAATTCCCTTGAAATGTTGGGATATAGCTTTGAGGCTGTATTGTCCACTCTCACTGTGGATGATGCTCAACAGAGACGCAAAGTATCTGTTACATCATCAACAGCAGCCTAAACTGCTGATGCAAGGTAGGATGGATGGATGCTTTCATCTTGTTTACACCAAACTCTGACTCTATCATCCGAATGCAGCAGAAATCAAGACTTTTCAGACCTGAAAATGTTTTTCCAATCCTCTAATTTTTCATTTTTGTCGCGCCTGTTCCAACTCATATGGCCATGTAATTGGCTTATTAGATAGCTGTGTTAACAAGCACTTGAAAAGGTGTACCTATTAAAGTTAGTGAGTTTACATTGTTACCTTAATAGTAGCTAAGATCAAAGAGAGGGGGATGTGCTCACAGATTTTCCTCAGCTTGACCCTTGATTTTTGCCTTAAAATGAAAAGCCACAAAAATGGTTAATATTCATAGTAAATTGATGCAAAATGATAGAGTAGCAGCTGTGCCACTGACAACTATCCATTTTCTACACATTCCCTTTCAGTTTGAATATATGCGTAGCCTGCCTCTCACCCAAAGTCTGGAACAAGTTCGAGCCATCTCCTACCATCCTGAAAATGGATGGATGTCAGCTGCCTGTAGATGCTGAAGCAGGCTTCCTTTATGTTATGACTGGTCTCCTTGAAATAGGAGGCAGCTGACGCCATGTGGTCTGTAAAGTTAAACTTGTCAAATCTGGAGAGTGCTTTTCTTTACATTAAGTGGCACCGGGTTCAGAGTATGACTAAAGCGAGGACTTTCCAGCCACCTCTTGGCTGCTTCTAATTGACTTGAAAGTTTAAAAGGCACTGGCATTTTGACAAAAGCATGCCCTCACCAATTACCATCAAATTACCTTAGAGCAAAGCACTCAACTCTCTGCAGCTGGGTAGAAGGAAGCTGTGGTCGCAGTGGGCAGCATCCAGGTGTGAAGTGGATGTTAGATTAAATAAGAAAGCTTGGCAGAAAATGAGCAAAGATGCACGGCAAATCCTTTGTGGAGTAATTACAGATAAATAATTCAGGGTAAATAATTGAGACATCAATTTACTTTTTATCGGAGCCAATCTCCTGCCAGTTGAACCGTGGAAGAGACGCCAGCACTTACACTCGCTAAGAATTATAAAGCGGATCAGGACATAATGGACGGGCAGTGGAGCAACTCTGCCCAGGCTATCAAACCTTGCCAGACTCATCTGACAGGTGGGCGCATATGTCATTCCTCCGCAGAGCTCCGGCCATCACAGGTGCGTTTGTTTTCTGCCAGACAACTGCCCTCTGGGGTGGATATTTAATTGTAGCCTCGAGCCAGAGTTGGCGCCAGTTGAGATAGTCGAGGGTCATGCGGGTCGATGAGGCCAGTGTGGCTTCTGACAAACACACATGACCAGACACGGATACACCTACCTTTGTGTATAAATACACACACACATACACAGGTGTGTGTGTGTATCTACTTTAGAAGAGCACACAAAGGCATACAGTAGAGGCACGTAACACAACTCGGCACACACACACCAGCTGGGAGGTGGTGACAGGTCACAGAAGAGCCATTTATCATATGCTATGATAAGAGAGAGGAGTAATAGGGAAATAAAAAGATGGTACGGCATGAATAGAAAACAGAAGAAGTTGATGGAGAACCCTGCTAAATGTGGATAGAAATTCAACAAGAAAACAAAGATGGAGGCATTGATAGGAGAAAGGTAGAAGAAGCCAGGAGATTGGGAGCAGAAAGATAAGAGCGTGCAGAGTCACAGAGTAAAAGAGGACCTGCAGTAAAGAGAGAGCAGGTGGACAAAAAAAGCTCAAATGAGAAAAGACTGTGTGAATCATTATTGTTAGACACACACAGGCCCACGATGGCAGCTAAACAGGGTTGTCTCACTTTACTGTGAGGGGCATTTCTGCACAGAGCTGTCAGTAGGAGACTTGCTTAATTCAGTACATAAAGAAGGTAGTGTACCTCACACACAGTTGGCTCCCAGCCTTGCAGTTTGTGTGCTGCTGTTGTTGGTGGAGATGTGGCAACATCTAATAACAGCGATGTTATGCTTCTTTGTTGAGATAAGCTTTACCCTACTATTGGTCCTCTTGGACAGGAAGCTGAGCTACTTTCTTTATTTACTAGAGAGCAGAAAATAAAACTCGAAGAGAAAAAAGAAATCACAAGATAATAGTAAGGGCAGGGAGAGATGGGGATGGGAAGAGCCATGTATGATATTTAAAGTGCCGTGGTAATGAATGAAAATAAGCAAGCCAATAACGGCAAAGCTTTGCCGGTGGGATAGGCATGCGTAAGTGCCTTGTGTCCTTTTCTTTCTTTCCTGCGCTTCATGTGAATAAGGAGTCTTCTGCTACTTCAAGCGAATTGTTTTCGCGTTGCATTTTTGAGACAGAATACCCTCTAGATTTCCTGACATTTTCCTGCAGCTAGCTTTCTATAAACACTCTGGAATCTGTGCAGGGCGCAGGGTTTTTTGTTCTGCTACTGCCATAATGAAGGACAAACATGACTGTTAGTCATAACCTTTCTCTTTGTAGTGGAACCAGTGGCACATCAAGATATACTAACTAGGAAACAACTGAGCTCCAAGGCGAATGAACAAAAGCTGGTATTTAACGATTCATGGGCAGATTTTAGTCTTTCATCCATTTATTCTGGGTTTTTTTTTGCCTTTTAAGAAATTCAGCCTTACTTTCTTTAATTCAGCATTTTCCCACATTGAAAATGTCCTGAAGGCTGTAATTATTGACTACTAATTTGATTAGATTGTACTTAATGATTAACACTTAACAGCTGTAACCATCGCAGCTACCATCAAATTAACATGGCTTTTTAGTACGCTGCTTCGGCATTTCATTAAGGTGTCTGATGTAGTTTCTGTTCATTTATGATGCCAAAATTCAAAAAGTGTGCAATTTGTTTAATTAAATTGTTTTTAAAAATCAATCGCAATTTGGAAAATTGTGGCTACAACAACAATAAATAAAATGTTTAACACATTTATTAAACTAGCTGCCATTAAGACAAACAAAGATGTAAAAAAAAAAAAAAAACTTTGAAAAACTTGTTTTAAACTGAAAATAATGTAATTTATTGGGCAATTAATAAAACTGAATCCATGTTTTCATTTGAGCGGGCACACTGGACTCTTCGGAGAAATCAGGAAAGAATCGGGTATCAAACATTTATCACCAAAATTAATTTTTCTGCAACTTACTGTAATTTGGCATCCTAATCAAAAAATAGTATGTGGTTTATTAATTTTTTCAGCTTTTTTTGTTAAACAGTAAAATTCATCAGTAATGTCAATAATTATATTTTAGCATTGAAAATATCTTTTTTTTTTTTTAAAGAGCTTGTGCATGCTGGTTGGTAAACCATTACAAACGCATAAACAACTAGTTTGGTAGTGACCACCGCTGTAAATTTACGGTGGCTTTGGCATAAACCTTTCGTCGGACAGTATCTAATAAATTTAACCTGTATACATATAATTCCTTAAATAATGTTCATTCTCAACAAGTTTAAAGTAAATATTTTTATGATGTTCAGACTTATTAGGCTAAATTTGATCCCTTTATTACCTTTTTTTTTATCGTCCAACGTGCACAGTCTCGACTGTCAGCTCCATATAGAGTTCATGTGTGAGCATAAATCTTACATTGACATTTACTGGCAGACGATAATGACACACGAGGAAGGAATCGCACATGAAAAAATGTGACCTTCCCACTGGGGTTTTTTTGAAGAATGCAGCACGCGTTTCAACAAGAACAGACAGAACCTGACATCTTTCCAGAGCCCAACAGAGCTGCTGGGTATCTGCATGTATTCACTGTTTCAAAAACAAGAGTTTCATCTCATTCCAGACTTGGTGGCAGTCTGTAGATTTCTAATAGCCATTTTAACCAAAGCCTTATTAACTTGAGGTTGAGAAATGTTACCTGGCTACACATTTGGCACCTCAGGCTGATTCACAATGGCATTTTTCACTGTTTTAACAAATGATAGATGAACCCATCAACCGCCAAGAAGTGTGCGTAGGGGGGCTGTGGTGGTACACTATATCAAAGGAGCAGAATTGTCTGGGCTGCCCAAGTCTGAGCTGAGAGGTCTTGTGCGTCACTTTGTAAAAAATGCCGTCCGACTCTGCACGCTTTATTCCTAACTGTAGGGTCGTTCTCTGCTACTTTTCTGCTGGCTTCACCTAAACAGGTCCGACATAGCATGCGCTTGATCAGCAAGGTCACTCGTGGGCTGTGATGGACCTCTGTTTCTGTCACTATTTAGTTGAGAAATTCAGTGTGGGCGACCCTTTATGCACTTGCAAGTAGCACTTCATTGATATTTGGACCTTTTCAGAGAGGATTTATGGGAGGTGTGGGTCTGCTTTTCTGAGTTGCTCTGGAAGATTTAAAACAGGGAGATGACAATATCAAACAAATAGGGGTCAAGGCAGGTCAAAGCTGGGTCAGGCATGTGCATGAAGTGGATTAAAGAGAGTATGGAGGCTCAGGGGGTAGTGGCTGATAGTAATTTCTTTACACAGAAGTATTCAGAGCTTGCAGGCTCACATGAAAGGGACCTTTCTATTTATTTATTTATTTTTTGTTGCAAAAATGCTTTAGCTTTGTCAGACAAAGAAAAAAGCAAAGACACATGCAAAGGGACAATTGTTGACGCCTGCTTCAGATCGTGGCCTGCATTCAATCCTATGGTAATGTCATGGATAGACCAGTGTGCTGAGAGCTTAACCAGGACTTCAGTGAGTTAACTCAGCGCACATTTGAGAAACCCTTCAGCTAGTGTGGTGGAGAAAACCCAGAAAAGGCAAACACAGGCAGCTCAGTTAGAGCAGATAAAATGAAAGAGGGAAGAAGTGAGGAGGAGAGGAGAGGGAGGAGAGGAGAGGAGAGAGCAGTGACTTGCAGAATGAAAACAGCATGTAACTACAAACAGATATGTAATAGTGATTGTGTGCGAGGTTTTGTGTGTGTGTGTGCGCAGCCTGTTTGTCCTTGCTTGCCTGGTTTATCATTAGACTGCACATTGCAGCTGTGCATGGAGAGCATTGGTGCATGTTTTAGAGACGATAGAGGGGAGTGATATGAGGAGGCGGGTAAAGAGATCCAGTGAGGACCCCAGTCTCCAGACCTCTGTCTTTATAGCGCCACAGTTTCCTCTGTAGTTCTCTCTCTGGCTCTCAGTATTCCTGCATCCCTAGCTGTGCATTTTGGTGAGCTGTGTTTGTCATGGCTAAATGTGAGCTTGGCAGCAACACATGCCAGCTTTGTTGTTCTTGTCTGGAAGCTGCAGGGGGAAACGAGGAGCGGGAGAAGCAACTGAGGGGGGAGAAGAAAGGCAGGATTGCAGGAGACCTCAGGACATGGTGTGTGCCACAATGTGCAGGCCATAGTAACAATAGAATTACAAGCATTGGCATAAACTCACAAACTCTTTCAGTGTTTCGGGATTGTAATTCTCGCCGCGCACATGGAACTGTGATGCTAAGTGGGTGGAGAAACACATGAGCCGGGTGCATGGCTGAATCAGTACAGCAAGGTGTTAATGTGGCATTCGGCATCTTATTGGGTGTACTTTAAGATATCTTAGGTTGTGAAATATATCTAACTTGACATTTATGTCTGTAAAGCTTCCTTTGGCACATTATTTTTCATTGTTTCACTGTGGATGAAGCAGAAAAGTGATTTCCTGTTAATTATTCTCATAATATTGTAATTACTGGGTCTGCCCATGCAACAGTTGCACAGTTATTTCTGAGCCCATGGTGAAGATGCTGCTTTACAGTTTATTAACTCTCTTGGCTAAAACTGAGAACACATTATATAATATACAGTTACCTCAAGGCTCAGGCTACCCGAAGCTATAGTTTCAATTCGGATGTCTAACATGAGTCAGATGGGAAATGACTATATCAACATGTCTGAATGGTGACCAAGAACACATTTAAGACTGTAATTTGTAGGAGTTTGAGACCAAATACACCATAAGCCCTTTCAAAGTTGGTCAAATTCCAGTTCGTGTGTGCCGCAAAGCTGCTGAGAAACAACTTGGAGGAAAACTGATGCAGTATGAGAAGGATTACCAAGAATGGCAGCGATTCATGCAGTTTGGGAACATATGTATTCCAAATGTGGGAAACACAGAAGATGTATGATAAATTAAAGTTAGTATTGTGCTGGGCAGAGCAGCATGTGATTCTCCAAGTTTATGAAACGGCTTTTTCTATGAATGTTTGCCTTATGTGGTGTTTTTGTGATGGCGGAGGGTAGCACTGTCTAATATGTCGACCCCAAATCTCCTATAGATGTTTAACTAGGCGGAGATTGGGAGATTGCAGTCGCTGCAGCACATAATTAATGTCACTGTCATCCTCAAACCATTGAGTGATCATTTATCCCCTATGAATGGGTCATTATCATTTTGGAAAAGCCCCCTCCCACAGGGATGGAGGTGTTTCATCACAAGATAAAAGTGTTCACTCAGAACAACTTTGCACCGATTTGCAGTTTCTTTTTCTCTCAAAAAAAAAGATAAAGAGGTGGAGCCAAATCAGTTTTCCGGATCCACTCCCTGTGTGGAGGTTTGAGTTTTATTTCCTTTTTATTTTGTCACCAGTCTTCAGGACAGCGATACTGAATTAATGTGTGTTTGGGAAGTAAGTCTATATCTGACATCTGAGAGAAAAGCAGCTCTGAAAGCTATCATCAGGGATGAAAATGTGCATAACAATTGCTTCGTTTTGTCGTAGCAGTTGTCTAGGTTACCCCCGTTTCCTGTCAGGGGTTAATCACAAATATGCAGCTTTGACCCTGACTTGAATGCAGTGAGTTTGACTTTTGTTTTTAGGTGAATAAAGCACTTAACACACAAGAGAATAGCTCTTTCTAGGCAAGCTTTGCCAAATCCTACATTTAAATATTTTGCCATCAGACCAAGTTCATGCTAACATTAGCAATGCGTGCGTACACAGTGATTTGCTTCAGGCCCTGTGGTGAAGCAGAGTTTCGGTGTGAAAATCAACTTTAGCAAGAATGCAAGGCAGTACCGTGTGGCAAGAGGCAACGCCAGACAAACACAAACATGTCTGTGAGCTCGGATAAATCACTTGGCAACAAAAACACCATATGTATTTCTTGTTATTGTTGAGATGAAAGATAGTCTTTCTTCTATTGTGAAGTCCCATAGCAGTGGAAACGCGTGCAGCGCTTGGCATCTCCGTCTCATCAATCCCTGTGTCTCAGCCTCCTGTGTGGCATGTTTCATGATCTGAGCAAACTGTTAACTTCATTTGTTAGAAACACAGGGATCGTCTTTTATGTAAAACAGCGCTATTACCAGATTTGGAAGAAAAGAGAATTTTCTTCGGCTTTGAATGTATTTCCTGGAAAAAAACAAAACAAAACAAAAAACTGATTTTGAACATGCCCTCAAGGGCTTAAGACTTGACTTGTGGTTGCTTTAAACAGCCTTAACAGCTAAAACTACTCTGTCAGTAAGTAAACTATTTATGATCCACATCTTCGAGTTCGTGTTGACAGTGTAGAAATCTGATGTTGAACCGATATTTATTTTTTAGTGGGTGAAAAATAAACACTTGGCTGTGTTTTGTTCATATAGAAGTATATAATTTGATTAGTTTGACAATAAAAATGGACAAATAAAGGATCGTGTTCAAACTTATGAAGCACTGCTTGCCTCTGTTCAGCCTCGATGCTACTCTGCTACATGTAACGTAGACAGTAAACAAGAACGAAACCACGGTTTAAAGGAGTTCTGTAGCAAATGTCTTTATCACAAAGGGAAAGCAATTTGGAAACATAATGAAAATACTCGATACAGTGAAGATGTTGCTGTTGAATGTAAATAAAATCTGCTTTTCACTGTTTAGCATGCTGTACAGTCAGTCTCCCTAAACACGTTTCCAGTTATTAAAATTGTGAAGAAAGGAGGGGCGAGGGGTGGAACAAAACCGAAGAGAGGTGGGTAACTGTGCACGAGTCCACCGACTACTCTGTGTCACTGCAAATGCACTTTCCTGACTGTAAAGTCGCTGCACACACACTCACACGAGCACATACAGACGATGGCATTGCCTCAGGCAACGCCTGGCTGACTTAGGCCCCCGACTTTGTTCCTCCTCATTCTATATGCCACTTTTTCCCCCTTTTTCTTTAGCCTGTCACATCCGTTTTCTCCTTTTATCCATCTCCATCTATTTCTCACTGTCTTGCGGACCGCTTCTGCCTTTTGACCCTGTTTACCGCTTTTTCTCCTATTATTTCTAACTCTTTAGAGGCCTTATTTAGTCTCTTTTTGTTTCATTGATTCTCACGTTTTTTTC
>VUQR01001058.1:0-11934 GCA_015108515.1 Hemichromis elongatus
AGAGAAAAAAAAACAAAAAAAAAAAGTCAAAAAGAAAAAAAAAAAAAAAAAAAAAAAAAAAAAAGGAAAAAAAACAAATGCAGGAAGTAAAACCAAACATGAGACAAGAGATCTTCAACGTAAAACAGGAAGAAACCAAAGGACAGTTAACTAACACTGAAAACTAAAGACTAACACTAAACATGGTAATAGAGAAAAATCGATGAGGTGGCATGACTCAGGTCTGCAAAGTTGCATCTGAGCAAACCGCAAAACTTCTGAAATAAAGTCCTTTATACAGATGAGACCAAAGCAGAGAAAGTGGAGCACCATGTTTTGAGAAAACCAAATGCAGCTCATCAGCACAAACACCTCACACCTAATGTCAAACATGATGGTAGAGGAGTATTGATTTGTGCTTGTTTTGCGGTCACAGGACACGGGCACCTTGCAGTCATTGAGTCGACCATGAACTCCTTTAAATCATATTTTAGAATCAAATATGAGGCTATCTATCCAAAAGCTGAATCTTGGCCTGATCTGAGGATGAGCCGCCTTATCACAACCACTTCTCACTTCTAACATTTTACATATTGACACTTAGGACCATAATTAAATATTGTTCAATAGGAGTCACTGGACATTGTTGTGATGAATTTATGGGAAAGCGCTCAGCTGGTTTTCTCACATTCATGGGATGCATAACTGGGATAGCTAAAGTAGCTAAGAAAAGACTGGTTGAAAAGGGAAATTTGCCCTTTAACTTGTACTTTAATATGTGAAAGGATGTACTGAAACCACACCATGATCCCCCACACAAACCTCAAACACTTCTACTGGGGAACATGTGATTGTGCCATCTGCCACCCACATTACCTCCAGACTTGGACGTGTGTACGTTTTTTTTCGTTTTTCATGTTGAAAATTGACCCTAAACCTTCCTCGTATGTCAGACAGTGTCGCTAACAGTGGTTTTAATGGCACCCTCTGCATTAAAATACAACCAGGAGAGATTCAAGACCAAAGCATTTATACAATGCATTGCATATTGTAACAACACGAGGAAGTAACCCACAGACTAACTTGTGTATGCCTGCAAACTGTTTACAGAAACTGGTGCACACAATTGATGGGTGGTGGGAACAAGTATGCAAAGAAATGCCACAAACAACCTGATCACTAAATTTCTGTTGGACCGTAGTGATCCAGCTTTTACTTTCCCAATTTAGATTCCAGTGCGTTTTATAAAAAGTAGCACAAGACCAGTGAGTGTTGTGCCACTAAAAATTAAGTTGGTAGCCCTCATGACTTCTTATTAAAAAAAACAACAGCAACAACAACTGGCAGCTCAATCAGAGATCAGTAGTATTAAAGAATATTTTTGAGGTTACAGCAGAGAAGGATTTTGGC
The DNA here is from genome assembly GCA_015108515.1 of Hemichromis elongatus. Lineage (NCBI taxonomy): Eukaryota > Metazoa > Chordata > Actinopteri > Cichliformes > Cichlidae > Hemichromis > Hemichromis elongatus. The sequence goes on from VUQR01001058.1 coordinate 1,390, forward strand.
AGTTAGATGTGTGATACATCTTCATAAGATCCCCTGGAGTCCAGATGCTGGTTGTAGTGGAGTGAAGCCAGCATGTGGTTGATGGAAACCTTTAGTTCGGGACTTCTGGAGACTTACAGAATTGCAATCATATCCAAAGAAAGGCATCCAAAGACTGATTGGCTTGAGGGAAGGGGCTGAAAAGATCATCAATCCAGTATGGTGATGTCTGGTAAATGGAAATGTGAGGGAATAAACAGAACAAGAGAAAGTAGCAAATAATCAGAAATAAAAGGAGGAAATATGTTACTTCGATAAGGAAACGGAACTTTACTTACCGTGCTGTGGTTTAATCACGGCTGTTTCTGGATGCAGGTCAGCATCAGCACACTTTTTCAGTGAGTGGAAAAACAAACAAGTAACATGCTTTTAAAAAGTCCAAAAATAATCTCTCCATCACTTTGGAAAGATTTGATTTCTATAAAACACCTCAAAGCTCAAGCTCTGTATGTCGTGCACAGGAAACGCTTTGAATGAGTGAACGTGCAGATCAACATTAAAGAACCAAACAGCTGTGTGTGTGTGTGTGTGTGCGTCAACGTGACATGTAAGGTTGTGTGTGTTCATATAGTGGGCCTTCCAGAAGGTCTTCACAAGAAGGCAGACAGGCTGGCAAGCAGCTGTGGTTGTAACTCTCTTTTTCCCTCTCTCTCTCACACACACACACACACACACACACACACACATGCATGGACACACAAAACACAAGCTGTTGTTGCTTAACGACTGGGCTGCTCCGGAGCACATCTGCACTCTGCATTATCATTAGCTCTCTCCCGCATCCCCAGGATCGCTGACAAAGTGAACAATACCGACAATCACCCCCATCAGCTGCGGCCATATGGGCGCCATCCATAGCCGTAGTCCCCCCCACCCCACCCCATCCCACCCCATCCCACCCCCCTGGCTGGCTAGGTGGATGGAGTGGGTGAGGAGCAGAGTTGTTGGTGGTGGTGGTTGTAGGGAGTGGGGGGGCATGGCAGCAATTGTACCAGCATCTGTTTGGCACACTCTTGCTCACGCTGCCACTTTTGAAGATGAGTCGGCTGAGCGTGCGATGAAGAAAGTTTCTTTTTTCTGCCGTCCTGATGTGTGCGTGTTGTCCTCTTTTTCCCTAATTATCTCCCTATCCTCCCCACCCATCTCATTTGTTCCTCCTGCTTTGCAGCCTTCCTCGGTTTCTCCCCTCTCTCACCTTCTCATTTTCCTCCCCTGGACAGTTAAATGTATTGCCAGGTACGCTCCTGTCGGCTGCATCTTGTAATTTCCACCACCTTAATCCTCCATCCTAATGGGCTGGGAGGAGGAGGAGGAGAAGGGGAACAAGATATATGTGTGTGTGTTTGTAGTGGGGGAGTCGGCCCAGATGGCACAACAAGGTGCGCTCCACCACTCTTCTGCTAGATCCCCAAATCTCTCCCTTCCTGTGGCCCTCTCTCTGTCTTCCCCTCCTCTTGTCTTTTCTCCCTCCTGGACTTTGAACCCAGCTGGCGGAGGTGTTTTTTCTGGGATCAGCAGCAGAATCCTTCACTGCTGTTCTAATTATCTTTCAACTCCAAACCCCAACTGTATATCATTCTTTTATATCCACATTCCTCTCTAACTCCTCTTTCTCCCTCTCTCTGGGATCACAAGCAGAAGCTTCAGTCAGTGTTTAGAGATTTTTGGAAAAGCACAACATTTCGCCGCCCATGTGTCACCTTGTGATTAGCATTTGTTGATGTAGAGTTTTACTCCATCACTTTATCTGCCTTTGTTTCTGTATAAAACATGGAAAAATGTTGAGCACCAGTGGTTCCTCTTTTCTGAACGTCTTCTCGGCGGTTCTTTATAGAAGGAGGAGGAATTATTTGGCTACTGTGCAGGATCAAAGGGGATCATAAATTCACTTTGACAGATGCAGAAAAGGTGAAAATGTGCCCAAAAGCTTGCATACTATTTCAATATTTATTCAATGCAATAGGTGATTTTTTTTTTATTAATCTGAAGCTCAATGTTTGATTACAACAAACCAACTCAGTGATATCAGATTAATTAGTCACAGTTAAAAGCAACTGGACTGAACTTTGAAAGATATAAACAAAGAAATTTGGATTTTTTGGAGTTGTAACTTTAAACTTGACACTGGCATACAATCACTTAATAACTCTTTATTTAGAGACACATTTTAGGGACCTGATTTATGTGCAAAAAGATTTTCACAGGATGCTATGAAAAAAAGGTAAGTACACGATATGAGTAAACAGCTTGTAGAACCACTGCAACAATAACTTTAGTTGCAATAATCTCAGTTCATTGAGATTTGTGGACTCTCTTAGGGTCAATCAGGGTTGAGGTCTGCACTTTGATTGGATCACTGCAACACCTTGATTCTTCTCTTTTGCTGCTGTGCTTGGGATCATTGTCCTATTGCATGACCCAGTTTTGGGCAAGCTTTAGCTTTAGTATAGAGATGATTTCATGATCAATTAATGACTGCAAGGTGTCCAGGTCCTGTGGCTACAAAACAAGCCAAAATCATTACCCCTCCTCCACTGTGCTTGACAGTTGCTTGAACTGTCAAGAACGTTTGAACTGACAGTTCAAACTGACATGCGGCGTTTGGTTTTTAACACACCTGGTGCTGTATATCATGACCAAACACTTCTACTTTGGTCTCGTCTGTCCAGAGTAAATTGTTCCAGAAGTCTTGTGGTTTGTTGTAACTTTACAAGCAATGTTCCTTTTGGTGAAAAAAAACTTCACTTTTCCATTAGTACCCACTCAGCTCGGCTCTACTCGACTTAACTTGTTTTTTAGGGTAAAATACATAATGTACACACAAAGACATAAGCAAACTATGATAACACGAGGGAAGAAATGACCCTAAAGAAATTTCAGAAACAAACAATTTACATGCTCTTGAACATCCTATGTCCATTTTTCCCTGGCTTTCAACAGCAGGCAACTTTTCCACCAGGTGCATCTTGGCACCTAAGCAGTTTGCTTACTTCCCAGTGTTTGAACGCACCGAAACAGTAGCTGCTGTGTTCACATTTCAGAAAAAAACGGACAACACGTAGGATAGGGGAGGTGAGCTCAGTCGTTAAAGACTGTCCAATGTTTGATCTGATCGCTTCTCACATTTTTGTTCTCATATGCACCTCTGTGAGGCAGAAAAAATTAGGGCTGCATTGCATGAAATAGCACAGGTAAGATGAAAGCAGACTGAGAATAGCTTTATAAATAAAAATATATCAGCAGCTCAGCCCACAGGAGGACCATTTGAGCAAGGATACACGCATACATATATACATACATATATATATATATATAGATCCCCAAATATATATATACATATATATATATATGAACCCAGTCTGTTTGCCAAGAAAAAGAAAACAATTGTTTGCTTGGAAGTAGTTTTACACACTGCCTCACTATAATGAGAAGCTGGATGATAATCTAACATAAAAAAATCTTTGCAATGATTTGTGGTTTCTACAAATGATGTTTCTTTGAAGTCCTCTTAAAATCCATCTGCTATCAGCTGTGAACCTTTAGTGTTTTTTTCCAGGTGGAAACTGATCTTTGCAGGGGCGCACATCACTGGATGAACAGTTTTTATTTGCCATGTGTGGCTGCTACCAGGCTTTTATTCTGCTGAGTCAAAAGAGGAAAAATCAGCCCCCAGCCACTGCCCATCCAGGTGTGTATACATGAAAAGGAGGGGCTCACATTCAATGCACAATGAGTGTGTTTGTGAGCACACTCTCAGAAAATAAAGTACCTTATTGTACCTTTAGGGGCACAATGACTTCCTACTAGGACAATAACTGCCCTAGACAAAGGATACTTATTTGGATCTTTATGGTTTATAACACATGAAGACCTGCGTTCAGCCTCTAAGATAATGATAAAAAAAAAACAACTGACATTTTAAAAAAAAGAAAAGTGCAAGTTATTAATTCATGTTTATTGATTCGCACACTTTAAAACTGAGTGACATTTAGAAAACATGTTTCTGGTTTACCATTTTTCTTTTTCTCTCATATCGTACACCTGCACTTTCAGCCAAAATCAAATTAATTAAACCAGTGGGGCTTTTTTGTCTGTTGCTTTTAGGAAAAAATAAGAAGAGATTCATCTTATTGTTTAAAATTGTATTAATCTAAAATACAGCGCTGTCTCCTTTTCATTCTTATTCTCAAGTTGTGGGCTGTGATGATGTTTTGGTTTTTGGAGATAGGCATGCCAGAAGAAAGCCACTAAAGCCACTAAATTTACCCAACATCCACAAAGGCCTCAGCAATGAGTTGAACCAATGTGCATTAAATTAAATTAAATGAATAAAAAGATAAGGAAACAGCAAAACCTAATAATCTAAGAGTAAAATGAGCATACATCCTGATATTGCACCTTGAAATCTAGAAGAAATGGTGCAAATATGCACATTTCTGATCGAACACATAGCTGCATTGCATAGCTGTTGGATTAAAAATGGACTTTTACTGTACCCCTGTTTATCAGTGTGTGTGTCATATCATGAGCATACACTACTCTTTTTCAGTCCCTCTTTGCCCATGGAGAACAAGCGCCTCCTGGGCAAATATTTAAAGTCAAAACAGGCTGGGCCCATAAAAAGCTGAGAGGTGGTGGTGGTGTGGTTACATCTGTCGGAGGGGGAGAGCTCAGTGGAGAAGAGGGGTGGCAGCAGCTGCCGAAACGAGTCTGGACACTGCTGACGCCAACACCTGTCCATACTGGGGACACGCGGCTAGCAAATGTCCAGCCACAGCCCCTCTCTCACACACACAGCAAATGTGTGAATTTTTCACGAACTGTGGAATAAACTGTGTGACACACAAACACACATACATAAAAGAGACACGTACACAGACAGAGACACACAGAAAACACACCTAATCCAACCCTTTGTAGCGCACCACAACCCTTTCCTCTGGTTGACCCCCATCTGCTGCATCCCGAGGGAGTGTGTGAGTGTGTGTGTGTGTGTGTGTGTGTGTGTGGATGTGTGTGCATGTGTGCGTGTGTTAGTGTGTGTGTGTGTAAGGGTAGGAGGTCAGGGGAGGGGACAGGCAGGCGTTGGCCCCGGCTGCCCATTGATCAACAGCTGCTAGGCTTCTCATGCTGGGCTGGACGGCTGGGAAGGCGACAGCAGCTGGGCTGGAGAGAAGGTAAAAGCTCAGGGCCAGAAGCTGGGACCCTGAGGTTGTGGTGGAGGTCGGGGCTAGGGGGTTGAAGCTTACAGGCTGGGAGTGGGAACAGGGTTGAAGCTGGGGGCACATTAAAGGCCAGGCAGGAGTGAGTTTTCAGCTGAGGGGAGGGGATCAGTGCTGGTAACAGGCTAGGGATAGAGCTGCCAGAGATGAGCAGCGAGCCCCTTGGACAGCAGCCAGATGCTGAGCAGGGGATGGATGCCAGAAAGAAACAATGAGGTTAGATCAAGTAGAGTTTGAGCCGGGGTGTGCTTGAAACAAACTATGCAGTCCACTTCTGAATCTGAAAGAAAACCTATTGGCCTGCTGAAAGTAGGTGAAACATAAATGCGGTTTTCTGAGAGTCACTCCTCAGATTTACTTACCTTTTTGTGAAATAAAAGAAAAGCGTGAGATCTGGAGAAGCTAAAAATCCAGCCTACCGTCACACCTCCACACACCTGACCAATCACCGACTGAGGCGGGCATGAATGCAGCATTGTCTGGATTTCTGAAAGTTAGACAAGAAGCAAAAAAAGCCATCAGGCAGTACAAAGCATGGGCAAACATCTAGAATAAGACAACAAAACTAATTAAACTCTTCAAACTCAGATGAAGTTTGTTAATTTTTCATAGATTCAGTGAATAATTAAGGGATAGAGCTAAAAATATGAGTAAAATTAAGACATGCAAGCTAAAGCGATGGCTGTATGCATGTCATAGGATAATAAACACAATCAGAGCATTCTTCCCTCTGACAAACAGCGAGCACTGGCTTTTTAGAGAGAGATAAAGTGTAACTGTGACTGACTTTGACAAAGATGCTCTTTTGCTTAAGCAGACTTTCAGTCTTTGATTATTAAAGGGCAGCTCTCATGCTCTTCACCTGCCTTTTTTGATTAGAAGCATGCAGTTGATCTGGTTTTGCAGCTTTATTCAGATGAATAAGGAAAAAGCAAGATGTTACAGGTATGTATGAAGAAAAAGCAGACATTCGGATTTCACCCTTGAAGTTTGCACCACAACTGCTGGAGATTGTTGTTTGGAAACCATAAACTGAGGGCTGGTGTGCGCTGGGGGCCGTTTGAGAGGCTGAACAGGAGCTGATATAGGAGCTGACAGCTGTTAGCAGCGTCGGTCGTCACACATCTGCTGTGATCGGACTGTTTTACAGAGCGACCACAGTTCGGGTGCTGAGAGGGGAGGGAGGGGCTGGAAAACAGGAGGAGAGAGAAAAACTGAAGCAGGTGAAGGAGGGTCAAAGAAGCTGGTGAATAAAAACAACTTTACAGGCTTTTTACAGCCACGCATTCCTCAGAGGGGTCAGAGTCACGGGTGGAGGGTCATTGGGTTGCTCAAGAGCAGAGCAGAAGTGGTGCAGAGCGATCAAAGAAATGGTAGCGCTTGATAAAAAGAAAAAGCAAATAAAAGACTGCAGGCTGGATTTTGTAGATAAATAGATAATAACTCACAAACTTCAGATATAAGACCTGATATCAAAATGACTTTACCCATGGGTGGCTGATATTGCATTCTCAAAGACAAAACTCCCAGAAAAGAAGAAAATGTTTTTATTCATCTTTAATTTTTAACTTATTTGGGGGGGGGTCAAGTGTGCCTTTTAAATGTGGAAATGAGGTAAAATGTGGTCAGCTCGGCCTAAACAAAAGCACACGTGTGACCTAAACACCACTATAGCTGCTGACCTTTGCACACACAATTCAGACCACCTTAAGAGATAGCATGAGCTGTGGGCAAACACCATCAGGGAACCACACGTTTCCACCTTACACCTCAGATCAGTTACTTATCACAATAGTTTGAGGTTTTTGGAAACTTTTTGAGTTAGAAGATCATATCTGCACAGCAAATGTGAATGCACGAGCCATACTGTATATTACAGATGTATATACAGCTTCTGATTCTGAAAAGCAATGGTAACTGAGGAGCTTCCTAAACTTGTTTTCTTTTTAACAGCCACTAGGGGAGCAAGTCATCTGCTTCTTAAAACCAGCACAGTTGACCTCTATAACCTCGTTAAACACTTTCCTGATGGGTTTATTGTCTCAGAACATTAGGAACATTAACTTTATTTACTCAGTTCTGGTCACACTGAGAGCCAAAGAGGAGGTGAAAGCAGTGAGCTTTATAGTTTTCAGTGATATCTGCACCTCGCTCATCACGCCCACTTTCAAAACACCAGCTTAGCAACAGCAAAAATGATGAGCGAGGTGCATTTTCAGATCAGTCTGTGGCTGCAAACTACGGAACAATCAGTTATTGCAGCCCGTCTCTGTACAAATATAACCATCACCTTTTAGGTTAATTAACACATTTATTTTTACCATAACAGGAGCTGAAGTGTAAAAATGACATTTTTTTTTTTGCAGGGTTATTTGGGGTTAGGTGCCAGTGCGGGCCAGCTGTTTCTTATGTTTCCTTTCAAATAAAGCTTAAGCTCACTTTCTCCATATTCATTGTTGGATTAATGCTTCTAAGAAGCTTCTATAGATGCAAGAAAGTGAATATGTGTACTTACTGAACTATTCTTTTAACTATAAGAGATAATAGAAATAATTTACTTCCTCTTCTGCATGCTTGGTGTTAAAAAAACCTTATTTACTTATCTGTGTCAGGTTTCCTATTGTTTTTAATGAAAACAAAATAATATATTTAAAATAAAATAGTGTATTGTATTAAAATTTTTGTATGTTTGGGTTGGTTTTGCGTAATAATTTTCCTTTATTTGAGAGATTTGTTAAATCTCATTTAGGAGTTCCTGAAAGATTAAAGCTAAGTCAATGGACATTTTTCTTTCCTTAAAATAAACAAACAAGCAAATAAATAGATTGTATGCGCAAGGTGAAGCAACCTACTTGCAGAAACAAGCCCAGATCTGCTATGTGGAGCATTTTACCATCTTTCAGCTCCATGTTTTGGCCTCACAGCCCACAGTTTCCTGTTGTGGTTCACTTTCATTGTGCTCTCCTTACTTTTCCAGCTGCAGCAGGCAGCTGTTTTCAATAAAAGGATAACATAAACACAGTTTTGCACTACCTGCCAGGAGCCAAAATGGCTAGTAGAAGAAGCTGGAGACTACAAGTTCCAGCATTTAACAGAAAAAGAAGATTCAACAAAATATTAAATGAAAAGGATCAAGCCTCAAATATGGAGAGCACAGTGAATATGGTCATACACGTACTCGGCACTGTCTTCCCTTAATTATAGAGGCCTCTGTCTCCAGGTCCAAGATTAGAGACAAGCAATAAACAGATATTCAGCTCAATAAGACACTGAACTCTTCCTGAATGGGTGATTTGCTTGTATGTTTGTGCACATGAGGCTGAGTGTGTGTCCAAACACCGCAGTCGACTGAAAACTCATTTGCTTGTCCATTTACTGCGCTTCCCTTCGCAGCACAATGCAGCTGCTGGACAAAGAGGCCTCACTGTGGGATTCAAATGAAGGGGGAGGAGGGGGCAGGGAGGTTGAAGGGGCTATTGGTAGACTATGGAGGTTGAGTTTGGGAGACAGCACTGAATAAGCTGTGCATGAAGAGGAGAGGTGATAGATGTTGAAGGCGGAAGAAGAGGAAGTCAGGGACGGGGGTGTTTGCGCACCTCCAGACCAAACCGTGGAGCAGTGGTGCCTTCCAGCCTGCTGTGATGCCTCCCAGCCTCTCATCAACATAGTCACACAATACGTAAAAAGGCCAGGCTTCGTGCCAGATGCCACTGCGTGTGTTTCTGTGCGCTTCAAGGTGACACACTTTATTCAACAGGATGGCCTCACTCTGGGCAGCCGAGGAGTTTTGCGAGCTTGGTGATGAATAAACATACAGGCAAGGTGTTTTTGTACTCGTCATGAAAGCGAGGCGCATCTGGATGATTTCTCTGTGAGTTTTTAGAGGTTGTTGGGGCATTCAGATGCAGTCAAATAAGGAGAGGAAGCTTGGCAAAAGCAGGGAAATGAGATGCAGGTGAGGCTGTGGTTAAAGCCAACCTGCGGTCACAGCAAAAGTCAACACAAATAAAAGGGCAGAGAGGCTAATGCAAACACCTTTATTTGAAATTTGAGTTTAGTTTTGTGTGGTTTATTTGGTTTTCTGTGGAATTATATATATCTGCACAGGGGGGAAAATCCCGAGGAGAGAGAAATGACCTCGCTGGTCATTTGTTTTGCATTCATTTGCAATCAAATGGCTCCCTCTAGTGCTCATGTACTAAACTATTTTTTACATTTGGCAAAAACTGTAGAAGCAGATTAAAAACTAATCATTTGGGTCATCCATTTATAAGGATAAAGTAAGGTTATAAGCTAGAGTCAAATGTTAATGGTATTAACACTAAGTGAAAGCCATTTGGAAAAACACCAACTCAGCAACAAAGTGACAGGCCATGTAAAATCAGATTCGGAGAGAACTTGCTTTCCATAGCCAAGCAGCTGCATCCAAGCCTTGCATCACCAAGCACAATGCAAAGCACTGAATGCAGCGCTGTAAAGCACGTCGCCACTGGGCTCTAGAGTAGTAGCGAAGTGGTGTCTAGGGCATTTTCATTCATTAACCTGCAACTAGGTAATACATTGTATGTATTAAACTGGTCACAATGTTAAAAAAAAGCAACCCAATTTTCGCAAGGTTATAAGATGTATTAGCCGTAAATCAGCATCAACGGTAGTTGATTTAAAACCTCCTTAAATGTTATATAAGCTGTGACTTTAATCTATGTCCTTTTGGTTAGTTGTTTGACTTATTTAAAAGAAAGAAAGAGAATTTCTGAATGAAATAAATAAACATAAAGATAAATTATTAAATATAAACAAATAAATAATTACTATAAGTAACAATGCCTCACGTTTCTGAATTAAACTATAATTTTGTGCATCGCCCAGACATATTTAAACATAACATTAGACATATTTGTGAAACTAAATGGGATATCTAATCACTCGAACGCTAGAAGTGTAATGAATACAGGGAGACTGTTTCATCTTGCTAGTGTGACTTCAGAGTTACTCTGTCAGTAGAGAACCATTAATAACTGTGAAATTCCTGCTATGACAGGCCAGGATGTGTGCTGTAAAGATGTGTTGTCAAACTCCTAATAAGAAGCGAATACCTTTATGAATCAAGAACAACTAACAACACTGCACACTGGATCTGAGGTAGCCTATATTATGGTCAATATTGGTTTCAAGTCAAAGCCCATATTTAAAAAAAAAAAAAAAAAAAAAAAAAAAAAAAAAAAAAAAATAAAACAAAAAAAAAAAAAAAAAAAGAAAAAAAAAAAAAAAAAGAAAAGAAAAA